>APFE031190940.1:22732-80609 GCA_000404065.3 Pinus taeda
ACAAGCCTCACAAGTGATCCAATCTTATGGTTGATACTTGCAAGTAACCACCTACATGTTAAAATCATGGTCCCACGGAAAAAGTACAAGCTAAGAGTTATGAATTGCGTCCAATATAGAAGTTTGAATAGTTCCATGTCATAAGTTCACTTTGCTTTTAAGCCTCTATGAGATAAGGTAGCGCCATATGGGAGTCACATCTATTTATGATAAAGGCATATATAGTGTCGATGCATTATTAATAAGCTCAAACGAAGACTTACGAATAGTTTTATCTTATGACTCCACTCGAGTAATATGGGAGTGAGGTTTAATTATGAAGAAGGCATTGTTTAAAGGTTGGAATTTTATTATTTTTAAAAGACGTTGAAATATTATTTATATTAAATTGGTTTTTTTAACTTAGTATAGATAAAATTAAATTAATTATTATTTCGTAATTATATAAATAATAAAATATAATAGAATAGATTTATTTTAAGTAATTATTTGAGAGATCAAATTTTTTATTTGTAAATTATTTTAGAGTGCAAAATGTCATGTGCAATTTTTTATTAATTTAAATTGTATTTATGAATGCTATATAGAATAATACATGATAAATAAACATTATAAACATAAAACTTTATTTTTTTTCATGATATATTAATAACTTTTTTAAAATGATATTAATAGATACATAATTCACATTAAAATACTTTACATAACATATACATCGATACATTAATGTTGTGTTTTTATTAATAATATATTTTCAAGTATATATTAATATTAATTTGTATTAAAATATTTTTCACAAATATAAATGTAAACGTAAACATTTAATATAGGGGTAGAAATCACGTAAACATGTAATTTTTAACACTTAACAATGTTCAACATTTGATATTTAACATTTAACATTTAACATTTAACGTTTGTAAACATTTAATATACCCGTAGAACATGTAAACATAAATGTAAATATAAATGTAAATGTAAATGTTTAACATTGGGTAGATCTCAGGTAAACATGTAAACATAAAAGTAAAGGTAAACATTTAACATCTAATGTTTAACATTTAACATTTAACATTTTTAATATAATGTGAAGGATATTTGAAAATCAATCTAGTTATTATTATGTGTAAACACAATATAAATTTACAAGATAAAGAGGTTTACTAAAACTCAAAAAAGAAGTATGGTAAATAAATAAAAATATAAATAAACTCTAGTTATGGTAAATAAATAAAACCTATTTTTATACATACCCCGCAGGTGTCGTAAAAAAAAAAACAAAAACAAACAAACAAACAACCTAGAGGTATGGTAAATAAATAAAGCAATTTTTGTATATTTACTCCATAACCCTCTTTATATTTAAAGAAAACTCAAAAAATATGTTTTATTTAGATGAAGCCTTTGACCTCAATACCATATTTATAAAAAGGATATGGTAAGTAAATAAATATAAAATAGGTATAAAGAGGTATGGTAAATAAATAAAAATATATCAAATAAGAATTATAAATCAACATCTAATTATATACTAGGCCTATGGGCCAAATACACTTGCCAATTATTATTAATACCATGCAAAAAAAACATATAACCCTAATATTAATATATAAAAGATTAATATTAAAATTATTATTAAATCTAATATTCATATTAATATATTAAAAGATTAATATTATTAAATTTAATTAGTTTGGATTAAGAGCATGTGTTTCCTCCTAAGAGGTCATAGGTTCAAAACTAGAGGGTTGTAGAGTATGTATGCCTTCGTAGACTTCGTAGTCAAATCGTTGGGCAGAGGTGGGTCCCTTGTCCCACAAACAAGGGGGTCTCATACACCAATTCAGTGTTTCTCTTGGTTGTGACCTTAAAATTGGATAATAATAATATTAATATATTAATATATCATGATATATATTAACTCTAGATATATATGGGAGGGAGGAACAAAGACATGTAGTGATATAGGTGGAGAGATATTGGGTGTCAAAAGGGAGAAATGGAGATAAACTGAAGGGAAAAGGACAGGAGGAATGAAGAGGGAGAGGGAGATGAGTTAGAGAGGTAGAGAAGGGTAAGAGAGGGAGAGGGAGACACAAAGACACCAAGATGGAGGGGGGAGAGAGGGAAGAGGGAGGGAGATAGTGAGAGGATTGGAGGGTAGAGAGAGTGAGAGAGAGAGATGAGGGAAGAGAGAGGGAGTTAGGAGATAAAAGGAGAGAGAGGAAGGATGAGATAGAGGAGGAGAGAGGAAGGGATAGAGAGATAGAGTTGGAGGGGGAGAGAAAGAGGGAAATAGGAAAGACATAGAGAGTAAGAATTGGAGAGAGAGAGAGAGGGAGTGTAAAGGGATATATGGAGAGAGAGTGACATGAAATAGATTTTAAAATTAGTGAAGATGTTAACTCCATTGTTTGTGTACTATACTAGGTTAGAAAATCTAGTATTTCAATAAGATCACTCATAGTCATCATCGTGAATCACACTAGCTCCAACTTATTCTCTAGGGTCTATATGGATAGTATAAACCCTAGCATCACATGAGAAAACCTCAAATTCACAGAAAATAAATCTCTCCATGAAACATAAAAGACATCTATGTCTCCCCTTTTCTTCTAACAGGGGTTTCTCATGCACCCTAATGTCATACTACTAGTGTTTCCTTATGAGCATAATGTATTTCTTCATACGAGGCTTCTCTAGTTCAATACACTGATTAGAGTATAGTGATGAAAAAAGATACAACAAATATGTCTTCCCCTATATATAGAATAGGTGAGGGAGGCTAACATAATAAGGAAATAATTCCATACAAGTGAAATATTGCCCGAAGATTATCCTCCTTGGGATCAAAACCCATCCTCTAAGATGGTGCACTCTCTACCAAACTTTCAATTAGTGCAAATATTGTTCTTCCATTGTTTGATATCCAAGTGTTCTCATGGAAGATGATTCTCCTCTATTTATGTGCCACATGTCCCCAATGTTATTTTCAATTGATTGATACATTTTGAACCACACTCGAGCACATTAAAAATACCCCTACTCTATTGGGAAGCGAAATTATTTTACTAGATGCTTATCATTTCTAATTACATTGTGATTCACATCTTCTAAATATATTGCCATGCGCTAGCTATGTTTATCAAGAACTATCCAAGTGCATGTAAGACAAATCCTTGGGGTTAGAGATGGGGAGTGTTACAATTATCATCCTTCATCTCTAACAATGGATTCCTTTATTGTTATTTCTCAAATATAATCATTAATATACCAACATAAATCACGTAATAGTAAGTCATAAATAAAGACAATGCAAGAGAAAATAGTTATAGAAACAACACATAAAATACTAACTTTGCTATGAAAAACCCAAAATTAGGAAAAACCATATAATAACATATCTATTATTAACTTATAGTTTAAGAGTCTATTATTAACTTATAGTTTTAGAGCAAACCATCTGATGTGATGTGCTCAACTCAGGTACATCAAAAGGGAGAATCTGCTACTCTTTTAAAAGATTCATCACATATAATCCATGAGCTTTAGTACCATGAGCCACCAAAACATGTGTTTAGAACCATCATTGTGAACCTATAATTTATTTAAATATTTCGTACGATATATTTAACTGACATAAACAATTTTTTTTTTCTTTGTTAAAGAAATCAATTTTTTTTGACATTAAATAATAGTAACCTTTTTACCTAACCACCCACAATAAACCCAATTGAATATAATGATTATCTCAAGAAGATTTGAACTAATACCCTTTTATCGAAAACACCCATTCATCATCCATAAAAAAATTCTATGAACAACTCAGATAATAACTCTTTATTTATTAAATTTTATGAATATTATTTTTTCCTTCCTTCTGGAATTTTTAACATTTTTAAAAATCAGCTTTTATTATTCTTTAAATAAAAACCTTTCGCTATCACTACTATTATTTTTTAGCAATGTACAAAACCTTTCTGTGATTATACTCTCTACTCTTGCCCATAAAGGATACAATAAAATATAAGTGAACCATTACTGATATATGTATAACATGATCTTTATAAATATAAACCTATTATAAATATACACTGTAACGCAAAATAGGTTCTCTACAAAACACACAAAATCTCTGTTCTTTGTGGGATAAACTTATTTATAAAAAAATTACGAAAATTATGACAAACGACAATGTTAACGTAAAGAAAACCTATTTGTGTATGGCTATCGATATGTCAAAGAATACAAAGGATGTTAATTTCACATGAGAGAGATTTAGAATTTGTGTAAGATATGTTGTAAAAACCGTGAGCCTCTTACGTATTGAATCGCATCTTACTGACACTACTTCAACATTGTAATTACATATATGTAAATGAAGAAAGTTACTAATGGAAAATTCGGTTAAAAGTAGATGGAATTTGGTTTTAAAAAATTCAAGAAATTTGGTGTTTGGAGTGTTTGAATCATGTTTTTTATGGTGGAAATGGATTAAACACCATTAAAACCTCTAGGGAACCCAAAATATTGAAGTTTGATAACTATAACATGGATTTACAAAAATCCCTACCAAATTTTATGAAAATCTTTCTGGAGTTTCCATGATTTTGAGAGCAAAGAAACATGTCGGTAAGATTGCGTGATGTAGGAGAATCCAGCTAAGGGTACCATGACTGGGTTTTTAGTTTCAGCTAAGGAAGACAGGTTGATTGTCATTTAGTTTCATTTACATTTGTTGATCAAAACTAGGTACTCGTTTTTATTTCATTATTAGTTAAGGGATATTTACAAACATTATAGTTACGTTAGGGTCATCGCCGTCACATTGTTTTGTCTTTATATTAATCTATCTTACAATTGTCTTTTCATTTAAAAAAAAATATTTTAAATCCTATAATACAAGAAAACCCGAAATAGTTTTCAATTATGTAACTATAAAAGCAACTGAAGGATAACCGTGAACAGTTCGGGTAAGTGTCTAAATACAGTACAAAAACCAATGTAATACATTTTTAAGGGGTTCAATATACGAGAACAGGAATACAAAAAAGGAGAAAATAATTTTCAAACACCTGAGTATCTGAATCCATCTGCAAAATTTTTGTCTATGATATTTATTTTTCTTCCATCTAATTACTATGTGTGTAAATTAAACAACACTATGTGTTTCCATCTATTTCTTCTAGTAAGCAGAGACATAGTTCCCGATTTCAAACAATGAAGCAATAACAGAGTGTTCCCAACATAGAGTTCCAGCAAAAACAACAAAAGTTTCCAAATATACGAAAACAGACAACAGTTACGAGTCAGTTCTCAACAGAATGAGGATACAACTACTGAAGAACGAAATGAAAAACATAGGTAACTCATTTCCACAAAACTTTCTTGTTAATTCCTCATTTATAAATATAATTCTGGAATACATAAGGAACAGTTCAAAGTGCTCGACAATCACAAAATAAGACAATACAAAATAGTTAACCCCTGCAAGCTAGGGTTGATCCCTAATCGTTCACAATAGAAAAGGCCGAATAAATTACAAGTATCAAGAGCCTGAACAAAACAGGCGAGATTGCATACAAACCGAGCCAAAGTTACTCGACAATGAAGGATAAATAAATAGAAGAGTACCACGACTTTCCCAGTGACAAGACATAGAAAATAATACTACAAATAAGTAACACCAGTAGAGAATGACCCTACCAGAGTGATTGGGTTGTGACCATTCGGAGACCAAGCCTGGAGCAAATCCCCAACCTGCCACACAGAACCAGCAAAGCCATTTCAGTTAACTATAAGCCAAGAGCACCCTGAAAGTGAAAATTGACAAGCAAAACTAAAAGAGTCGGCTTACCTGAAAATTTATGGTGTTGGAAGAACAAAACCCCAAGTGAGTCACAGTCACAAGTGAAAACCCTACAGACAAAGGGGCGACTGCCATTAGTGTTGGAGAAAAATAAAGAAGACAAGGGATAGCATGGACGAGTGAACTTACCTTGCCAAGACAAAGCAAAGTCGAGGAAGTCCGCTGTGACTATGACCTGTCAGAGCATAAAACATTCATACATCAACTAGAGAACCAACAACTAGAAGCTGAACCAAAAAAATTGAAGTAGAGCAAGATAAGGGAATAGAGGAAAGCATAATAACACGAACAAGGTTAAATAGCCAACAAAGGAATGAAGTAAACCCTCTCACAAAATTGACGAAGCCTCCTGTACAGTGACCAGGCAACTAGGTGATGAAACTACAAATGTGGGCAAAGTTACCTCACCACTAGGTGGAGAAATCCATAGCTAGGTACATGCAATGTTGAGCTATACACAGTCAGAAGTAGGCCGAGCACACAAACCCTCATCACAACAGAGAGAAACCAGGAAATGACAAAGTGAAGTGAAACGAGGGTTTTGGTAAAACCAAAGAGCGGGAAGGCAGAAATCAAGGCGAGTACAGCCAATGTACCAATAATAACTTCGTAATCAATGCCAACATACAAATATCCTGGTTAATCAAAGTGCTTAATACTAATCATATGTGTTGATCCAAACCACAAATTAATCATTGGTTAATTAACATTAATCCATAGTTATGGGTTGGTCCCATCACTGTGGCTATTTAAAGTCCTAACACGAGATTTGTTGTTGTATTGTTGGTAAGACTTTGCAAATAGTTACTTGCGAACCATAAAAGTTCAAACACATCGAATATTTGTATATCTAGTATATTTTTATAAACAATACCAATATATTTATTAAAAATAAGCTTACATTCGTCTTAAGAGTTTGTATCTAGACAGATTTGATCCCTCTATGTGAATGATTTAAGATTGATCTAGGCTAGTTTGAATTGTGTGTAGTAACACAAAATTTGTTGAATTCATTTTAAATATGTTAAATATCTATAAGATTAATATGGTAAATCTACTTTTAAATTTTCTTAGTTAAATTGAGATGATAAAGACTTTTAATAGCTTGAATGATGAAATATGATAAAAATTTTGAATGCAAAGTAACTATGCAATAATTTTGAATGACAGAAAATATGAATAATAAAAATGCAGGTGACTGCAAATAGTCACGCCTATTAGTTTTTCCTGTTGATCTAGATCGTCATTAATGGAAACATGAAACCAAGGAGCTATCAGAGAAGAGCTATCAAAGCAGAGAAGAGAAGCAAGTGTAAGAGTGGAAGATTGAGGAGGAGCCACATCATAGGAGCCATATTGGGAGTATCGTGTGTAATGTAGGCCCAAGAAGAACCCATTCATCAAAAGAAGCAAAGAGGAATCATAATGAGTCTTTAAATCTGGTTGCAGAATTAGAGTGAAGCTCGGAGAGAATCAACGATGTGCGAATTCGCAGAAGGTAGGCACAAAGATAGGCGGAAAGGTGAAAGGCCAAAACCATGAAGAAAACTCGAAACCATAGGGAAAACATTGAAGAAATGAATCGAAGTCAAAGTGAGGAGATAGATGAAGATTGAAGCATAGGAACTGTTGGATCTTAGAGATCAACAGATGAGGTCAAAGGAAATGATTGACCAAGATTAAATCACGTAGACTGGTGTGAAGAAATGAACGACGAAGATTGATTTAAGCAGTAGCAGAAGATGAATCCAGAGAAGGCGTCACAAGCATCGATGGTAGAAGATCCACGGTCATTGGGTACAAAAAATCTCGAGCATTAGTCAGCGAAGGAAGGCGGATTTAAAGCTATAAGTGGGATTTCAGGTGGATACAAAATGGTAACTGTTACTTAAAGGAGAGCGCTTGATTCCATTCAATGGTTGACATATAGCAACTAGAGGAGAGAGAAAAACCACTCATTTCAGGCGGGTAACTCTCGTGCAAGTAGTCCACCCAAAATCGTTGTAGACCATTAGATTTTGGGGGTTGAAATCTATGGTGGAGAATGGACACAACTGTAGCATTGTAATACACACTAATGTTATATCACTTATGTCACATCGGGAGTTATGAATCACAAGTATTTAAGGCCTTGTCATATTAAAGCTTTGATTGCGATATCGCATGTCTCAAAGGGATGCAAACCTGTGATTGCGATATGTATATATGGACCAGGCAGAATTATTAGAAATGATTTATAATCATTTCGCATCTACTAGGGGCAATCGAAAATTAGCCATCGTCGATGTTATAGGAATGATGTATAAAAGACCTCCAAAAACTAGTGATTGTGATTGAGATAGTGATGTGGCTAGTGGGACCACCCATTATATATTTATAATTATGTTAATGGGGCATCAGTTATGTTACGATTGAGATTACGGGATTATTAATGTATATTGTATGAATATTAAAAAAGGGGGCCTCTCTGATACTTTCTTTAATATGCAACATTATTGTAATTTGGCCTCTCTTCCACATTAACATGGCGTGTGAGTATTGATGAATTCGAAGAGACAGAGCAAGCCGAAGAGTGAGCATAGAGGAAGCTGAAAGTTCAAGTGAGCATTGAGGAAGCTGAAGCTCAATTGAGCAAGGAGGAAGCCAAAGGTTAGCTGTATCAGGCATATAAAATAGAGAACAAGGAAAGTTTAATTTTGTTGGCGAACTGTAAGAAAAAAAGGAAGTCGAAGTTATGGCAGAAGTGGAAGGAACAAGAGGAAAGAAATAAGCCATAGGTCCAAAAGGGTTGGGAGCAGAGAATTACAACCAAACAGATCAAAATAGTTACAGCAGAGGGTTGGAGCCCTTGAGGTTGGTGCCTCTGAACTGAAAGGATTGGTGTCCTGGGAGTTGGTGCTCCTACATTCAAGGTTGGTTCCTTGATAAGACAGAGTTGGTGCTCTAGAGGATGAAGCCTCACAAAGAGTCCAAGTTGGTGCTTAGAAAAGAATCTATTCCTGTTATCTATTTCTGTGTTCCAAATATAAATGTTTTTTTAACTGATAAAAATAATAATTGAAAATAAATATTGATTCACCCCCCCCCAGTATTTCCAAGAACTGGTATCAGAGTGAGCTTCTTCGTATCAGCCTAATAGCTTGAAGAAATATTCTTAGTCATGATGAGAAATCGAGAAGTTTCCAGAAGACCTCCTCTGTTCGATGGCACAAATTTTGGTTTCTAGAAAAAGAGAATGTCCTACTACTTAATGTCTCATGGACCTGGAGTTTGGCATTCGGTATTAAATGAGTTCATAGCTCCTTCCACTCTTCTAACAGATCAAGATGAGAGGAAAGTCTACGTTTCAAATTCAAAAGCCTTAAACTCCATCACTAGTGGGATCACTGATTTCGAATTTACAAAAGTCATGAATTGTAACTCTGCCAAAGAAGGATGGGATAAGCTAATTATCTTATACGACGGGGATTCCAAAGTCAAGAAGGAAAAGCTTCAAACTCATAGAACGAAATTTGAAAGTCTAAAAATGGACAATGAAGAAGATATGGCATCATAATTTCTCCGAGTAGCCGAAGTGGTCAACTCTGTTAAAGGATTGGAAGAAAACACTGAAGAAAGCACCATTGTTCAAAATGTCTTAAGATCTCTCCTAGACAGATTTGACTCCAGAGTAAGTGCCATAGAAGAAATGAAGGATCTAGATACTCTCAAGATGGATGAACTCCATGGAATCCTCTTTGCCTATGAGATGAGAAAGTGTTGCCCAAGTTCTAAAGATGTAGAATTCAAGGCCTCAAAATAAAAAAGGGGAAAGAAAGGAGTGTCACTAGTGATGACTCTGATGTTGAATTTAAATTGGCGTAATTTGTACGAAGGATGAAGAAAGGATCTAAGCTAAAAGGTAAATAGCCTTTTATTTGTTTCAAGTGTGGAGAAATAGGTCATTATGCTGCAAAATGTCCTGATAAGCATGATAATGATTATGAAGAAAATTCCAAAAGGATGGTATACAAAAAAAAAGGGTTCAATAAGAAGAATTTCCTCTCTAAGCAAGATGAGTCTGATGAAGATGAATTTACAGTCATCAAAATGAAATCAGCTAACCAATTCCCTCACTGCAAAGGAGGTAATGAAGAATCAGATGAAGAAAATGACCATGCTAGAAGCCAAGAAGTATTATTCATGGCATTCAAAAATGATGATGACTCAAGGTTATATGGAAATGTATATGAATTGTTAATAAGTGCCATTGAAGAAAATGAGAGATTATAGAATAAAATCATTTCTCTCAAGGTAGAAAATGAGGAAACAAAAAGAAGGGAAGATCTCTTGAAAAATAAGCTGAAAGAAAAAGAAGAAGATTGCGAAGAACGTGAAGCCGAAATAGTATCTCTGAGGAAGGAATTGGAGCAATTTAAAAATGGTTGGAAAAGCTCTCAAATACTTGACACTATCCTAAATAATCAAAAGTCTCAACATGACAAATCTAGAATAGGTTTTAAAGGATAATCATCAAGTAGTAAGAATAATGTGAAACGATATGCTGACGTACATTCCAGCAACCGAAAAGAAGAAAGATTTTTCATCAAAGGCTCATCCTAGATCCAAAGAATCAAGAGAGAGTAACTCCAAGGAAGAATGTTTATTCGAATCATGGATGTTACAACAAATACAAAATAGTATTTCATCAAAGGCCCATCTCAAATCCAAGGAATGAAGCTGGAATAACTTGAAGGAAGAATGTTGATTCAAATCATGGCTATTACAACAGGTACAAAACTATCTTTTTTTGGCATTGTTTCCATTGTAAAAATTTTGGTCGTCAACCTAGACATTGCATGGCTCGTAAGAATGACACACGAAAACTGAAGGATCAAATAAACAAACTATATGGCCCCAAAGGGCAAGGACAAATCAAGACCTACAATTATTTTGATCCTTTAGCCAAATTTGATTTGATTTTCTCATTATGTAATAATAATGGACACAATGAACAAAACTGCCCACTCAAAAGAGGAAAAGCAAGAAGTGAGGATCCCAACATGGATAAATGCAGCCTAGCTCTATGTGCCCAAAATAATGAAAATCATTCGTTTGTGGATAGCAGGTGCTTTAGACACATGACAGGGGACAAAGGGAAGTTTGTCTCATTGAACAAAAAGGAAGGAAATGTATCCTTTAGAAGTGGATCTGCCAAAATTGGTGGAAAAGGAACTGTTACTCTAATTAATGGAAAAGGAAAAGCTCAAAATTCTTTGCTAGTAAACGGGCTCAAACACAACCTCCTTAGTGTTAGCCAAATTTGTGATCAAGGACATAATGTTGTCTTTAGCATCAAAGACTATGAAATAAGGAACTCTTCCTCAGGGGAACTTCTGGCGAAAGGGATTAGAACACCAGAAAACATCTATATTCTGAACAAGATTCGAGAATATAAATGCTACATAAGTCAAACAGATGAAAGTTGGTTGTGGCACAAGCGACTTGGACATACAAGCTTCGATAAATTGATCAATATCAACAAGATTAAAGCAGTACGAGACATTCCAAAGTTATTCAAACCAAATCAAGGAGTATGTGGCCCATGTCAACATGGAAAGCAAACTAGAACAAGTCACAAGACCAAGGAGTTCTCTATATCAAAGCCTTTGGAGATCATTCATGGTGATTTATGTGGACCAACTAGAACTCCGACACTCCAAGGAGAAAGGCACTTTGCTTTATTTGTTGATTATTATACTAGAATGATGTGGGTATATTTTATAAAATATAAATTTGAAGCATTTGAGTGTTTTAAGAACCTTAAAGCTCTTGCGGAAAATGAAAAGGACTCTAAGATTAAGTGTCTCAGAATAGATAGAGGGAGATAATTCCAATCAAAAGAATTTGATGAATTCTATAAAATACATGGAATTAAAAGAGAACTCTCTACTCCCAGAACACCAAAGCAAAATGGAGTAGTTGAAAGAAGAAATCGAACAGTTCAATAAATGGCAAGAACAATGTTAATAGCAGCTAACTTGCAGACAAAATTCTGGAAGGAAGCATTTGGGACAACTGTCTATACATTGAATTAAACTCAATTGAGAGCAAATAATGAAAATACTCCTTATGAATTATGGAAAGAAATACCTACGTCAGTAAAATACTTCAATATTTTTGGAAGCAAGTGCTTCACAAAAATCAATGATGACTCACCAGGAAAATTTGATTCATGGGTTGACGAAGGGATCTTTCTTGGATATTCTATAAGAAGCAAAGCCTAAAAGTGCTACAATAACCCACTATAGAAAATAGTGGAAAGCACTGATGTAAAAATTGATGAACACCTTCCAGAAAAAGAAATTGAAGAACATGAAGTTGATCCTCATTGAAGAAGAAGAACCCGAAAAAGAAGAAAAATACCAAGGAAAAACCAAGGAAAAAGAACCATCTCAAACCCCTTCAAAGATGAAATTTCTCCAAAAATATCACCGAGAAGAGTATACTATTGGCAATATGGATGAAGGGATGCAAACACGAAGAAGGATGACTAGTACACCAAAGAAGAATGATGTTGCTCTTCTATCCATGATAGAACCAGAAACATTTACTCAAGCATGTAAGGATCCTCATTGGGTAAAAGCCATGGAAGAAGAGATGTCTCAAATTGAGAGGAATGAGACATGGGAGTTGGTACCTCGTCCAAAGGACAAAAGCGTAATAGGAACCAAATGGGTATTCAAAAAAAAAATGAATGAATATGGACAAATCATCAAAAACAAGGCAAGGGTTGTTTGTAAAGGCTATTCACAAATTGAAGGAATTGATTTTGAAGAAACATTTGCACTAGTAGCTCGTGTGGAAGCTATCAGGATGTTCTTAGCATTCACTTGCTCAAAAGGATTCAAAATCAATCAAATGGATGTAAAATTAGCATTTCTGAATGGGGAACTCAAGGAAGAAGTCTACATGGAGCAACTAGAAGGGTTTAATCTAACAGAAGGAAAAGACTTTGTTTGTAAGTTGAAAATGGCATTATATGGGCTGAAACAAGCTCCTAGAGCTTGGTACGCAAGATTGTATCACTATCTACAACATCAAGGCTTCAAGAAAGGGGTGGCAGGAAGTAATCTCTGCATAAATAAGGAAGAGGATAAGTTACTAGTCACACTTGTTTATGTTCATGATTTGATTTTTGCCAATAATAATGATGAGATGAGCCATGAGTTTTCTGAAAATATGTCAAAAGAGTTCGAGATGTCAATGATAGGAGAGTTATCTTACTGCCTTGGACTACAAGTATTACAAACCATGACAGGCATGTTCATATTTGAAGCCAAATATCTTAAAGACATGCTTAAAAGATATCGAATGGAATACTGTGCACCTACAAGCACACCTATGACCACAAATTGTAAATTAAGCAAAGATGATGACTCCCCTCCAGTAGATGCAACTCATTACAGATCAACAATTGGAGCCCTTCTATACTTAATTGCTACGAGACCCAACGTTATGTAGGCAGCAGGAATGGTGGGAAGATTTCAATGAGCCTTTAAACAATCCCATTTGATGGCTATAGAAATAATTCTTAGATACTTGAAAGGAACTCCTGATTTCAGTTTTTGGTACCCTAAGAACTCTACTCTTAGTGTGAGTACACACCGATGTTGATTGGGCCGAAAGTGTTGATGATCAAAAAAGTACTAGTGGAAATGCATTCTTTTTGGGAGACTATTTAGTATCTTGGCTCAGCGAAAAAAAGAAATCCATATCACTATTTACAGCTGAAGCCGAGTATATAGCTACGGTAGATTGTTGTACTCAAATATTATGGATTAAGCAAGCTCTAAAAGATGTCAACATAGGTACAAATCAACCAATTACCATTTATTATGATAACACAAGTGTGACCAGCCTCGGCAAAAATCGAGTGATGCAGTCAAAGACCAAACATATACCAATCAAATATCATTTCCTTTGTGAAGGAGTAGCTGAATAAAACATCATCTTGGAATATATCAATACTAAGGAGTAGATAGATGATATTTTCACAAAACCTCTTCGTCAAGAAGCATTTGAACATCTTCATCAAAAGATGGGGGTTATCTCTTTAGAATCACTTAAGTTGATTCATAAATATGTTACAAGACAGGGGGAGAAGTTCGACAGGGGGAGTCCTTATGCACTCCTTTGCGGCTGATGTCAAAGGGGGAGAGAAGAAGAATATTGCCATCAATGACAAAGGGGAGATTATTGATCTAGATTATCACTAATGGCAATAAGAATCTGAGGAGCTATCAGAGTAGAGCTATAAAATCAGAGAAGAGAAGCAAGTGTAAGAGCAAAAGATCGAGGAGGAGCCACATCGAAGGATCCATATCGGGAGTATCACATGTAATGTATGCCCAAGGAGAACCGAGAGGAAGAATTCATCAAAAGAAGCAAAGAGGAATCATAATGGGCCTTTGAATCTAGTTGAAGAATGAGATTGAAGCTTAGAGAGAATCAATTATGTATGAATTTGCAGAAGGCGGGCTCAGAGAGAGGCGGAAAAGTGAAATGCCAAAACCATGAAGAAAACCCGAAACCATAGGAAAAACACTGAAGAAATGAATGAAAGTCAAAGTTTGAAAACAGATGAAGATTGAATGCATAGGAGCTGTTGGATCTCGGAGATCAACGGATGAGGTCGAAGGAAATGATTGGCCAAGACTAAGTTGCACAAACAAGTGTCAAGAAAGGAATGACAGAGGATTATTTAAGTAGTAGCGGAAGAGGAATCCAGAGAAGGAGTCACAGCCATCGATGGTGGAAGATCTACGATCATCGGGTACAAACGAGCTTAGGCGTTAGTCAATGAATGAAGGTGGATTTGAAGCTATAAGTGAGATTTCGAGCTTATGAAAAATGGTAAGTGGTATTTAGAGGAGAGAGCCCGATTCCATTCAATGGTTGACACATAGAAAGTAGAGGAGAGAGAATAACTACTCATTTCAGGCGAGTAACTCTCGTGCAAGTAGTCCACCCAAAATCGTTGTAGACGATCGGATTTTTGGGGTTGAAATCTACGGTCGAGAATGGACCCGACTGCACCATTGTAATATTCCCTAAGGTTATATCATGTTCTTCACGTTGGGAGTTATGTATCGCAAGTGTTTAAGGCCTTGTCATATTAAAGTTCTAGTTGCAATATCGCAAGTGTCAAAGGGATGCAAACCTGTGATTGTGATATATATATATATATACGGACCCAATAGAATTATTAAAAATAGTTTATAATCATATCACATCCAGTAGGGGCAATCAGCAATTGGCTATTAACGATGCTATAGGCACGATGTATAAAAGACCTCCAGAAACTTGTGATTGCGATTGAGATAGTGACGTGGCTGGTGGGACCACCCATTATATATTTCTAACTATGTTAATGGGGCATCGGCCAGGTTGCGATTGTGATTGCGGGATTATTAATGTATATTCTATGAATATTAAAAAAGGGGGCCTCTTTGATATTTTATTTAATATCCAACATTATTATAATTCGACCTCTCTTCCACATTAACATGTCCTGTGCGTATTGATGAATTCGAAGAGACAGAGGAAGCTAAAGAGTGAGTGCAAAGGAAGCTGAAAGATAATGCAAGCATTGAGGAAGCTAAAGCTCAAGGGAGCAAGAAAGAAGCCAAAGATCAGGCATATAAGGAATATAAAACAGAGAACAAGGAAATTTTAATGTTGCTGGAAAACTGTAAGAGAAAAAAAGGAAGCTGAAGTTTTGGCAGAAGTGGAAGGAACATGAGGACAAAAGTAAGCCATAGGTCCAACAGGGTTGGGAGCAGAGAATTACATCCAAACAGATCCAGACAGTTGCAATAGAGGGTGGCAACTAATTGAAATCATATATATATATATATCTAGTACTTGATTTTTTGCAAAGATCACATGAATAAAAGAATCTACTCCTGTTATCTATTTTTGTGTTCCAAATATAAATGTTTTTTTAACTGATAAAAATAATAATTGAAAATAAACATTGATTCACCCCCCCACCAGTATTTCCAACATTTCCATCTTTACAGATCAATCATATGAAAAGGGTGATTGAAATCATGGATAATTCTAATCTTTAGTTCCAACTATTGTATTAAATGTCATACCTTATCTCTCTTGCACTACAATATGAATAATAGCTTTCTCCAAAGTCAATCATTGTGACTTTTGGAGCATTAAACCTCTAGTAAATTTGAATTGTGTTTTGAATGCAAAGTGACTAACAATGTTGAATGATGGAAAATCTGATTAATAAGAATATATGCAATTACAAATAGTTTATGGTTTCAAGAATCAAACATTTGATGTAAGTGAACATTTTATTTAACATGAAAATACAAGTATGTTATGTATGGTTGAATTGCTATAACACATATATTAATGCATGTTGTCAATATTTTTTTTTCTTACACTGAAAATATATCATACATCTATTTAATGTATATCATAAATATAGTTAATGTACATCTATCTATCTCTCCCCCTACATCTCTCATTTGTCTCTATATCTCACACCCTCAAATATACAGACACTCTGTCTCTCTTTATCCCTCTCTTATTAGTCCCACTCTCTCTCCACCTTTCTCTCTCTATGTATTTCCTTTTCCCTCCCTCTCACCCCCCCATCCAATTCCATCTCTCTCTCTCCCCCTCCCTCCTTGTCTCTCTCGAGTCCTCCCTCTCTTCCTTTATCTCTCTCCCTTTCTCTATTACCGCCCTCTATCTCTTTCCGCATCGCTCTCTCTATCTCTGCACTATAATCCATATATATATATAAATATATATATATATATATATAATATATATATATATATATATAATATATATATATATATATATATATATATATATTATATATAATATATATAATATTATATCGAAATTATGCAATGCGTCAATATTCACTGAAATCAATGCAGTCAATTAATTCAATCACACTTATACTGATGTATTAATTGAAAATTAAGACTAGTATTTTCTATACATTTTAATGGTATACTGTTCACTATGAGATAACTATAGTCCTTCCATATTCAACATATTGACATGTGGCACATTAAAACATAGTAGTCAATTACAAATAGCTTATGAATTCAATAATAATTTTTTTAGCGAATGAACATTTTATTTAAGATGAAAATTCAAGTATGTTATTTCTAGTTGCCTCTCCTTCCCTCTCTCTATCTATCTCTCCTTCTCTCTCCCCCTACCATATATCTATATCTCCCTACGTCTCTCTTTTTTATTTCTCTATATCACCCTTTATATATCTCCCTAACTCTCTTTTTTTATTTTCTCTAAAATCAAACCCTTATAAAACAATACCTAATTTTAAAATTTTCTTTTCTTTAAAGATAAAATATATATTAATAAATTACTTAAAATTCAATATAATATTTTTTATAAAATGGATTAACTTATCATATCAAAAATTAATAAAATATCTTGAATTTTAGATATTAAAGAAACTAAAATTTAATACTAATCCCACATTCCATTTATGATCATTAACCTTTAAAAACACCCCATTGATTTCACTAAGGAAAAATATAAAAAAAACGACCATATTAAATTAACTAAATATTATTTATAATAATAAAGAAATATATTTTGTGAATTTTTTATTTTTACTAATTTTATTAAATATTAAAAAAATAAAACTTTATATAAATATAATAATATCACAGTGTATTTTGAATTCAGTAACAATATATAATCTTAACAAATCTTAAAGAGAGACTTCGTTCTAAGTTGAAATTTTTAGGTGAACCAAGAAAATTAGAAAATCTAAGTAAAATTAGATTCTATTAGTTATAAGTTGTATTAATGGTTATATATTTTTTTTAAGGTTAGAATTAATAATAAAATTTTAAAATTTAAGTTTTTGTTTTCATAAAAGAAATTAGAAGAATTTTTTATTGGTATATATGGTTTGATCATGAAAAATCTTAATTTATCTATGAACAAAAATAAATTCAAGTATGTTATTTATAGTTGAATTACTGTAACACATAAATCAATGCACAGTGTAACTTATTTTTTTGTTTAGCCTAAAACCAATGCAAATTATATATCATACATTTAGTTAGTGTATATCTATTTATCTCTATTCCCCTCCCTCTCTCACACATCTCTGTCTCCCTCTCTTTCCCTCTCTATTTATCTGTCATTCTCTCTCCCTACCATATGTATCTATATCTCCCTAGTCTCTTTTTTTGTTTTTCTATATCTCTCCTTAAACACATACCTAAAATAATAAAAATTACTTTCGTTAAAATATAATAAATATTAATAAATTAACTTAAATTATTCTTCAATTTAATAATGATTTAAATTCTTACATATAGTGAGCTTACATCATATAAAAAATATAAAAATTGCCCTAAAAAATTTTACTATATTTAAAAATAAAATTTAATACTAATCCCACATTCTATTTATCATCACTATATTTTATAAAACACCCCATAAATCCATTTATCATCATACCTTTTATAAAGCACCCCATAAATTTCAATTAAAGATATAGATAAATATCATAAAAACGAATCATATACTCTTCTTTCATTTTGGGAAGAAGGATTTTAGGAATAAACAAAATCAACTAGATGTTGCAAAGGAAGCGTATGCAAGAAAAACATAGATGAAAAGAGATGTGATATGTTATTGTGATCTAATTGTATCTCAATTTGGAATTCCTTTGTAATATAAATTACTGTGTCCACACATAGAAATGTTGAGTGATATATAAATATCAACTTTACAATAGGTTTACCAAGGCCTCCATAAACTTACATAGCCTTTTGGAATTTGGCCCTTTGGTCACTCTCTAGTTTGAACAAGGCATACCTTACGTGTCAGCATACCCGATGTTTTAGGTCATACTAACAAACCACTTAGATTTGCAACCATGAATATGATAGTCTCAATTCTTTCAGTGCAAAAATTTAGCCATGAGTTCAACTCAAGGAGGCTAACTTTGAAAGCAATCATCTTAATGAATATGAGAGAAGCATATCTTATAAGTTATTATGTTTGGGCATTTCGAAAAGAACTGCAACCTATGAGATACATCCATATGTGAGCCCAAAATGTCACAATTAAAATTATGTTTACTTTTATCCTTTTTTTCTTTTCATATTCCCATAAGCTTGGCTTTGCAAACAATTACAGTTATAGCAGAATTGTGTTTGGTCATTAATCCAAAACATATAATCAATATCTGCATTTTCATTTGCTAGGTTTATCAAACAAGTTGAAGTGGAAAAGTTGTAATCACAAAGTAATGGATATATGCAACATCCTAACTACAAAAAAAAGAACAAAAAGTACCCACTTGTATTATACATTTATAACAGAAAGTTTTTATATTTTTAAAGATAACCATCATGATGTTCATGAATTGGGTGAATCCATCAAAGTTTTTATTTTGAATTGGTCATTTAAAAAATTCCCTTGGTAGAGAGGATTTGAGTGCTTTTATAATGCTGAGAATAATATTTTTCCCGAATTATTTAAATACCAGTGACAAATTTGATGATTTAAAGGCACGTGAGGAGGTTTGAGCGATTTTAAACATGTAAATGCAAGTATATATTTAGTGAGTTCAAAGAGTATCCAACTAATTTTGAATAAATTTAAGCACCTTGGACCTTCTAATAATGCTTTTCTATTGTTATTTGGATGTTTAGGACCATAATCTATGTGTTGTCAGGTCATGTTCAAAAGGGCATGTGTAGCATGGAGTTAATTTCTGAATGTCGATCGTGAATGGGGTTTATGCAATGTTATTTTTGTAAGCATTGTATTAAATATCCTGATGCTTTTAACTTCAATAAATCCTTCTCTTATTGATCGATATCAGCGTTAAATGGTGTTATTTCTCGAAAAAGTAAAGGTATAATAAAAAATTCCAACTTCCATGTACATTTTCATTAAGTCAAAAGCTGTGATTACTACTCTTTAGTACTATAAATAATTTCGCAAATTCATTGGATTCTAAGGAGAAACATATGGAATTTTTCTTTTGAAAAGATGGGATCATATCTAGTTTATAGTTTTAAATACAACATAAAGAGGTGCTAAACTGCATTATTATGCAGATTAGTAGTTGGCAGCTTTAAGTACTGTAGAATATTTCAAACTATTGACAAATTAATTTTGGGAAGATTTAGAAAATTAAAGAAAACTACCTCAATTTACATCTAATCCTTCCCTAGTTTGAAGGAAATGAGAATTCATGGTGTTCTCTCGTGCATAGTTCTATGGAGGCAGTCATCTAGGCTTTTCAGTGTTCAATATATTTTACCGAAATTCCCAACATAGTTTTATAATCAACCATAACCCTTTGAAGACATCCTAAATACCAAACAAATTTAGGTTCCCTGAGAAATCGAGAAGCCAAAATATAGTGTAATTAAAATATTCACAAATTTAAACATACAAAGAATGTAAAATCAGTTACCACACCAAGTTTCAATGTACAATGTAAGAAACCATGCATGTAAGCACTCAGAACTACTTGCATATAAATTGAAAAAAATCATCCATTTCTATTTAATCATAGTTCATTGTGTTTCTCTAAAGATAATAAATATATCCTCTCAAGTACCCATAATGTGTAGTCTATTCTTCTGGAATTGTTACCTTTAAGACTTGTTGCACTCCTTGTTGAGATCTGTAACTACAATGATGAATGTAAATGCATTTTACACACTGTGGAAGAGGTTACCATCCTACTTTCTCATCGGATTCCTAGAATGCTTAAGCGAATGACTCATACCTTGTGCGTGCTACTATCTCAGGATTGTCTAACAAATCACTGCCATGGGTGTGACCAGGGGATGTTGGGGCAACATATAGAGAGGATGAATAGGAAACTGATGAATCTAAAAGGGTGAAATAATAACCCTCATAAAATATCATGGGGTGATAAGTTGGTAGGGTTGTTTATGGTATGTTATTAGTTCAAAGATTGAATAACACGAGCAATGAAACATAGCTCTATAAGATGAGGATAGTTATAGATTTTCATTCCTTTATTTTATTAAATTAGTGTAACCAGCTTGGTATTGCAAAGTGATTGGAGTCATTTCAAGATCTCGGACAAAACAAAATTATCTTGCAGCATGCAAGATAACATCTTAATAACAATTCAGAACCTAAATGATGGTATTTATTACATCAACATGGTCATAAATAATAGTTTTCAATAACACAAATTCATGACTTCAACTAAGGCATATGGTTTCCTTTACACACTTGAGTCAACCAGTATCAAGTAGTCATATTGAGGAAAATAACATAAAATATATCTAGTGAGCATGTGATGTGATTTCTATCTTTTTTGGAAGTTGAGTTGTCTAATGCCCAAAGGAAAAAATAAATCAAAGACTACTAGGATACACACAAGCACTAGTGCTAAAATTGCCCGAAAAGTTGTGTCTCATCGCAAAATATGATTTTATGAATGTGGACACCTTCACATTCCCATCTACTATCACCATGTTAGTTTCTACATCACCCAACTGTGAAGCAATCAGACCATAGAGTGTCCAGAAAATAGGGGTTCCCTAGTAGTACCATCTCCACCATATAGCAATTTTTTGTTCAATACACAACCGGAAAATTGACTTTATTAGGATCACTCAATCCAAAGGGACTGTCAGTTGCAGTCAACATTGCAATTCAAATTAATGTTACATGAAAAATTTGATGAAAATAATAATAATTGAGAAAAAGTCCTAACTCATCGAGGAATAAAGAAACCACATAAGATATTCCATAAAGAATAAAAAGATGATGAAATTATTGCACCAATATGGTAATTTGGAGTCATAGCTACTGTCAGCATTCCAAAATAGGTAAATTATAGAAAAGTGAAAAACATGATGAAAAAGAATTAGAAGAACTTGGCAGTTGTCCACTGGAAATAAATCATAGAATGGACCAAGATGGCATAGATTACACACGACATAAGAAAATAATGCAACCTCCATATGTTGCTAGTTCAAAGAATGAATAATACGATTGATGGAACAAAAGTCTATAAGATGAGGATATATATAGATTTGCATGCCTCTCTTTTATGAAAATAGTGTAACCATTTCAGAATCTTGGAAAAAACAAGATTATCTTGTACAATGAAAGGTAACATCTTAATAACAATTCTGAACCCAAATGATGGTATTTATTGCACCAACATAGTCATGAGGAATAGTTTTCAATAACACAAATTCATGAATTCAACTGAAGCATATGGTTGATTGTGCACACTTGAGTCAACCAGTATCTAATAACCCTATTGAGGAAAATAACCTAAAATATATCCAGTGAGCGTGTGATGCAATTTCTATCTTTTTTGGATGTTGAGTTGTCTGATGGCCAGAGAAAACAATAAATCAATGACAATAGATCAAAGAATAAATCAAATACAATAGGGATACACATAAGCACCAATGCTACAATTCCCAAAAGGTTGTGTCTCATCCCAAAATATGATTTTATGAATTTGGACACCTTCAAATTCCCATATGTTGTCACCATCTTAGTTTCTACATCACCCAATTGTGAAGAAATCAGACCATAGAGTGTCCAAGAAATAAGGGTTCCACAATAGCACTGTCTCCACCGTATAGTCATTTTTTATGTTTGATACACAACTAGAAATTGACTTTATTAGGATCACTCAATCCAAGGGCATTGCTAACTGCAGTAAACATTGAAATTCAAATAAATGCTACATGGAAAAATTGATGAAGAGAATAATAATTGAGAAAAAGGCATTATGCATCCAGGAATAATAGAACCATAGAAGAGATACTGTAAAGAATAAAAAGATTTTGAAATGATTGCACCAATATGGTGATTTTGAGTCACAACTACTATTAGCATTCCAAAATAGGTAAAGTATAGAAAAGTTAAAAACATGATGAAAACAAACCAGAAGAACATGGTAATTGTCCAGTCAAAAGAAATCATAGAATATACCAAGATGTCATAGATTACACATGACATAAGAACATAAGGTACCTCAATTACCACCTGCATTGACTACAAGGATGGTCATTCAATAAATTTGATCTACATAATAAATTTATAATCTAACTAGTAGTTGTTGACACTTAGCTTACTTGTCTAAGCGCATAAGGCAGTGCTGAATACATTCCAACAACTTTTTCTCTGTAAAAGACAATTCATTCAACATCAAAAATCAATTGGGCACTGGATAGATTTCTAACACCAAGGAAAAGTAGAGCACAATAATTGATCCCAGAATATTCAGTAGATCTTGTTGTTTACCTCTATGGCAGAACATTGAACAGTTTTAAGAAAACATTGAGTAGTTGAAGCAAAAGATAAGTTTAGAGAACATGGAATTTACTAGGCTTGTGGAGAACAACAGATAAATTTATCATGAGAAAAATTATTGATTTAACTTGGAATAGATATGACAACCTGAAATATCAATAGATTAAGTGACTCTGTGGACTTCAAGCATGTAATAGACAATAAACTACTCAAGAATAAAACAAACAAAATGTAAAATTCAGGTTTCTTCTAGTATTGCATAAGAGAGTCCAAAATATTTATTCCAAGCTCCCAAAAGATGGTCCCAAAAAGTAGGGCAACCACTGTAGTGAAGAAAAACCGCACAACATTATAGTGTGGATTCCTCCAATATGACAAATGATGCTTCCAAATATTCGCCATGTACTGAATGTTGAAGGACTGTGCATACTAAGTTGGAAAATTTAGATCCTATGAACAAAAGCAGGGGTGCTTAAGTCTTTAATAAGATCTTGATTCCATCTAAAAGGTAGCAAAACATAACAGTCAAATAAAAAAAGGCCTTACAGGTTGAGGAATAATGAAACCATAGAAGAGATTCGATCAACAATAAAACCTTGATGAAATGATTGCACCAATATGGTAATTTGGAGTCACAACTATTGTTACCATTCGAAAAAAGGTAAAGTAAAGAAAAGTAAAGAACATGATGCAAAAGAACAAGAATAAATTAGTAGTTGTCCAGTTGAAATAAACAATATAATAGAGCAAGATTTCATAGATTACGCACTGCATAAGAACATAAGGCACCTTAATTTCCACATGCATTGATTACAAGGATGGTCATTTGATAAATTTGATCCCCATAACAAATTTATAATCTGACTAGTAGTTGTTGAAATTTAGCTTACCTGTCCAAGGTCATAAGTCAGTGTTGAATACATTCCAACAAGTTTTTCTCTATAAAAGACAATTTGTTCAACCTTCACAATTAGATGGACACTTGATGAGTTACTAACACCAAGGAAAAGTATGACACAATGCATTGATCCCAGAATATTCAATAGATCTTGTTGTTTACCTCTATGAAAGAAAATTGAAAAGTATTAAGACAACATTGAGCATTTGAGGAAAAATACAAGTTTAGATAACATGGAATTTACTAGGCTTACGAAGAACAACAGATAAATTTTTCATGAGAAGAACTATAAATTTAACTTGGAAGAAATATGACAACCTGAATTCTCAATAGGCTAAGTTACCTTGTGGGCTTCAAACATGTAATAGACAGTAAAATAATCAATAATAAAGAAATCAAAATGTCAAATTAAGGTTGCTTCAAGTTTTGCAGAAGAAAGTCCAACCTCCTTGTTCCAAGATCACAAAATATGGTCCCAAACAGTAGGGAAACCACTGTAGTGAAGAAAACCCGCACAACATTATAGTGTGGATTCCTCCAATACGATCAATGAATCTTCCAAATAAAGTTCATGCACTGAACATTGAAGAACTATGCATACTGGGTTGGAAAATTTAGATCCTGCGAGCCAGGAATAGGGGTGTTTAACTCCTTAAGAAGAGCTTGATTCCATCTAAAAAGTAGCAAAACATAACAATTGAATAAGGTTTAAACAACGCTGCAATAAGGAAGTTGATGAATCTGAAGGGGTGAAATAATAACCCTCATAAAGTATCCTCGGGTGATATCAACCATAACCTAGTGTTGTGCATTAATACCCCCTAGGGTGGGTGGAAGGATAAGGTGGGAAGTAATAACCACCTCTTAAATTATAATGTTTAAATATATTTTAGCACACAAAGTAACATTTAATATTTAAAATGTAAAAGAATTTGAAATATATCATTTAGTTATGTTGAATATTTGTCGAATAATAATACATTCCACAAAATTCCAGTACGGCCTAAGCTTGCTACTATGATTATGAAATTCATAAATTGGAAGGGTTGTTCATGGTATGTTGTGAGTTCAAAGAATGAAAAATACAAGTGATGGAACAAAGCTCTATAAGATGAGGATAGTTATATATTTGCATCCCTTGCTTTTTTGAAAATAGTGTAACCAACTTTTTATTGCAAAGTGATCGAAGTCATTTCAGGATCTCAGACAAAAACAAATTATCTTGCAGCATTCAAGATAGCATATTAATAACAATTGAGAACCCAAACGATGGTATTTATTACACCAACATAGTCATAAAATTTGTTTTCAATAACACAAATTGATGACTTCAATTGAAGAATATGTTTGCCTGTACACACTTGAGTCAACCATATCAAGAAGCCATATTGAGGAAAATATCATAAAATATATCCAATGAGCATGTGATGTGATTTCTATATTTTTTTGAAGTTGAGTTGTTTGATGGCGACAACAAAGAATAAATCAAAGGCAATGGGGATACACACAAGCACCAGTGCTACAATTCCCAAAAGGTTATGTTGCATCCTAAAATATGATTTTATGAATGTGAACTCATTCACATTCCCATCTCAGATCACAATCTTAGTTTCTACATCACCCAACTATGAAGCAATGATACCATATAGTGTCCAAGAAATAGGGGTTCCCCAGTAGTACCATTTCCACCATATAGCCATTTCCTGTGTTCAATACACAACCAAAAAATTGACTTTATTAGGATCACTCAATCCAAGGGGATTTTCAACTACAGTCAACATTGCAATTCAAATAAATGCTACATGGAAAAATTGATGAAGAGAATAATAATTGAGAAAAAGGCTTTACAAGTTGAGGAATAATGAAACCATAGAAGAGATTCCATAAAGAATAAAAAGTTGATGAAATGAATGCACCAATATGGTAATTTAGAGTTACAACTACTGTCAGTATTCCAAAATAGGTAAAGTATAGAAAAGTGAAAGACATGATGAAAAAGAACTTGAAGAACTTGGCATAAACCAAGATGGAATAGATTATGCATTGCATAATAACATAGGACACGTCAATTTCCACTGCATTGATTAGAAGGATGGCCATTTGGTAAATTTGATCTACATAATAAATTTATAATATGACTAGTAGTTGTTTGCATTTAGCTTACATGTCCAAGGGCATAAAGCAATGTTGAATACATTCCAACAATGGTTTATCTGTAAAATATAGTTTGTTCAACCTCATACAATTGGCCGGTCACTAGATGAATTACTAGCACCAAGGAAAAGTACAACACAATACATTAATCCCAGAGTATTCAGTAGATCTTGTTGTTTACCTCTGTGAAAGAACATTGAAAATTATTAAGACAACATTGAGGTAAAAGAAAAGTTTATAGAACACAAAATTTACTAGGATTACGAAGAACAACAAATAAAGTTTTCATGAGAACAACTATTAATTTGACTTGGAAGAGATATGAAAACCTGAATTCTCAATATGCTAAGAGATTCTGTGGACTTCAAACATCTAATAGACAATAGACTAATCAATAATAAAGAAAATAAAATGTCAAATTGAGGTGGCTTCTAGTTTTGTAGAAGAAAGTCCAACCTCTTTCTTCCAAGGTCCCAAAAGATAGTCCAAAATAGTAGGGAAACAACTGTAGTGAAGAAAAACCACCCAACATTATAGTGTGTATTCCTCCAATATGACCAATGTTGCTTCCAAAGACAGGCCATGCATTAAAAATTGAAGGAGTAAATGTTGAAGGGTTTTGCATATTGAGTTGGAAAATTCATATTTTACAAGGCAAGAGTAGGTGTTCTTAGCTCTTTAATAAGAGCTTGATTCCATCTCAAAAACAACAAAACATTAGAGTTGAATAAGGTTTAAACAAAGTCGCAATATGTTTCTTTGGAGGATTTATATTATCCAATATTGGGTAACAAAATTAGGAATACACAATGAAAAACTCTTCCTCAAACAAGTTCCAAACAAGTTCTAGACAAGTTCCTGCAACTATGATAGACATACTCATAGAATGTCAATTTTCTATATATTTCAAAAAAATGTCCACTAAGACTTTCCTCAGTAGCCATGGAACTCACTTCCAGTGCCCATGTTGCTGGATTGTATCCTTCTATAATCTTTGGAACTCCTGGAACAACCTAATCAAACAAACAATAATTATACAATATCATTATCTTTTGTCAACAATTGATAATGGGAAGAACAAATGATTACCAATAGAGTGTAAAATGTCGAACAACAAAACAACCAAACCTCAAAATACTCAATGAGTTTATGAGAATGATGACCCCAATCGATTCCTAATAGGTTATAAAACATCGAACAACAAATCAACCATACCACAATACTCAATGACTTTATGAGAATGATGACCCACAGGACCTGTATTGGTTGTGTTGCGAACAATACACATAACTATCATTGCAGCATGTGCATCTAGTCGTGAAGTTGGCTCATCCCTAAAAATTGTAGACGGATTGGTAACTAGTTCCATTGTTATGCTAAGTCTCTTCATTTTCTCTATAAAAAGACCTGTCACTCCAGGAAGCACAACAATAGCATCTCTTAGAGGATTGAACAAGGTCTATTACTTATGTCACAAACATATGCACTTATTGTAACCACAACAATCAGTGAGTAAACGTTGTTTGCATAATCTCATTAATAAGAAATATTTTCACTCTGATTCAACTATTCGCAGTGACCTAAGCTGTTGAGCATCCACGATGCCTCTGATGTGATCCATTATGTAGTCTCAAATATTCAATATTTGGGGTTTCCATTTTGAAACACCCGCCCATCTATGTTGAGAAATTTAAGATGTACAAGACTTGAAATCTCTCGCAATGTCCTCAATTTGAAGCAAAATTTCAGGTTTAGATACTTTAATGACCTTTGATTTGCCATTCCCTGTAGAAAGTGTATCAATTTAGCACATCCTTTGAAGTTGACATATTCAAGTGTTGATATTTGTCCCAAAATGTCCATTGGGATGGATATATTAATGCAGCATTGCAATTCTAGATATTGGAGACACAATAATTCAATAAAGGAATTAGGCAATTAAGTAAGATTAATGCAATGGAATATATCTAAAAGACTTAGGTTTTTAAGTTTCCAAAAATTAATGTGAAATGATTGTGGAAAATGGAAAACTATGTCATGCTACATTGGCGGGAGCTAGAGATATTTCTACAAAAATTCATATAATTTTCAACATCAAACGACTTGTGACTGCTCAACGCACTTGAAGATGAGGCTTTGGTTGCATTAATATTAAACTCCTACAGCTCATGAGGAAGCTGCAATACACATTATTTGTTAATGAAAGGCTACTGGAGTCTAAAATCGAATGAAAGACTACTTGATATCTAAGTTAATTACCTCGTCACAACAGAGGAACAACAATCCATTTTTCTATTGAAAATATAGAACAAAAAACAATGGTAAGCACTTTCAGTGATCTCAGCGTTTCCACTAATTCAAGAAATATGTTCTTAGGGAGAGTGTCTATACAAGACTACCTCAATTCCAACGATAAGCCAATCAAATTACAACCGACGAGCTCCATTTTGAATTCTGTAACTGATGACGAAATCTCTTGAAATCTCATTCCATTGACTTTTAGGTCTTAAGAAAACCAAAAATTATACACAAAATCAAACCACCTTTGAGAGAGGGAACCTGGAAAATCTTAGATCGAGTGTAGAGTTGCGAGGTGGTGTTGGTAAACATTGTACCCGTAACCACATCAAAACCTAATTAAACCCAATTTTAGTGTCATGAGGAGGATAAGCCCTGGAGAAAAGTTAGGGTATGAATAAATTATAAATTTTACCCAAGAAATTCTTGCCTCTCTGACATCTTATCCCCTGTCATTTGGTGCACGGTTATTACCAAAATTGAGTCAAACTCTAAAAAGAACATTCAATCCAAAATGAGGGATCCTACCATTCTATGGCTGGGTTCTGCAAGTGTAGATGTCTTGCACAATTGGATTGAAGAAGCCAACTAGACTGAAAACAATGTAAACAAGTGAATAGTGTTAAAGGGGTGGTTGTTGTAGGGAACATAATGATGAAGTATAGAAAATCGTTGTAAAAATAGTGTTACTTGACAGAGGTGAGCCGACTAAGGAGTGTTGCCAAATAGAGATTTTGTTATGTTGGTTGTAGGTTGCAGAGCCCGGGTGTACAGAGAGTCTGGGTTGAAATGAAACAGTAAGGTGTGCTTCCGCTGTGCCATCACTTTCCAAGATGAATTTTCCAGTGGCCTGGAGGGATGCAGAGGAGGTGTTCATGTTGTGAACCCTTTTGAGGTCATTTATCAATGTGGTGATCAATAACAACCTTCCACCATAATATTATCCACTATCTGAAATCATCTACTGGTAGGAAATCATCTAATCATCTAACATATAAGATCTACAATTCACAAATTGACAGAGTGACACCGAGGGGAGTTGTTTTCAAAGAGGAATGCCTTATGATGTAATTATTAATTCATATTATTACTATTTATCTAACTTATATTTAATAGCATTATTAATATCATGTTAAAATAAATAACTAATTTATTATTAATAAACTAATTATTTTATTAATATGAATATGGTTAATTAAACATTAATTAATACAAATATGGTTAATATTGTTAAATATAAATATGGTTAATAAATAATAACATTATTTAACCAATTATTGTTGGGACAATTTTTGTGACAATGTGACGTTGGACCATGGTTAACCATGGATGACCATGGTTGTCACAATGTGATGTTGGACCAAGAGGCAATCTTTGGGATTAATTCTAAAACCCCAAGGTATTATAAACCCAATGGAATAATATTAAACTGAAGGGACTAATGTTATAACCCACTGTATATAAACCCTAAGAAAAATATGTAAACCCAAGGGAATAATGATAAACCCAAGGGATAAATATTATAAACCCAAGGTATATAAGCTCTAAGATAAATATTATAAACCCTAAAATAAACATGGTCGACCATGACTGATTTTCATATTCACATAATATTTGTCACAACGTGATGTTGGACAATGGTTGACCTTGACTTATTTTCGTACTGAGATAGCACTTGGCACAATGTGACATTGGACAATCATTGGCTATGGTTAACCATTGTTGATTTTCATATTGAGAGAATCTTTGTTATAATGTGATGTTCGACCAAGAAAAAATATTTGTCATAATGTGACCATGGTTATTCACCATGGTTGACCATGGTTGGTTACATATTGAGACAATCCTTAACACAATGTGAGGTTGGAACATGGTTGACCATAGTTGATTTTCATATTATAAATCCATGGGATTAAATAAAACTCCAAGATATTATAAATCCAAGGGAATAATATTAAACCCAAGGGATTGATATTATAAAACAAAACTATGTAAACCCTAAGATGAATATTATAAACCCAAGGGATTAATACTAAAAACCTAAAGGATTATAAACAAAAGTGAATAATATTAAACCAAAAGCATAAATATTATAAACCCAATGTATAAAAACCCTAAGATAAATACTATAAACCGTAAAATAGACATGGTTCACTATGGTCGACCTCGATTGATTTTCATAAGAAACAATCTTTGTCACAATGTGACGTTGGATAATTGTTGACCATTGTTGACTTTCATGTTGAGACAATATTTGTCACAATGCAACGTTGGGCCATGGTTGACCATGGATGACCATGGTTGTCACAATGTGACATTGGAGCAAGAGACAATCTTTGTCACAATGTATAATATTAAGTTTAAAGGACTTAACAAAGGTGAAAAAAAAAAACTTGTGAATATGATTGAAATTAGCTTTATGAATGGTTATAAGGACATTAATTTTCTTATATATTGTATTTAAATTGATTTATTTATTATTAAATATATTTAAAATTGCTTTTAGTTTGATAGGTGTTTATTTTATTTAAACTTAATGAAATAGGTTAATGCAGCTAAATTTAATGAAACTTGGTATGGGTTTTGCATAAGAGATTTGGGCGACTTTGTGGAAGAATATTTAACCTTGGTGTTGTTGTAAATCTCTACTATCTTCCACTGTTTTGATGGCGAATGTTAAAGGAGGGAGAGACAACACTTCTTATAATAGAATTGTCTCTAAGGGACATAAAAATGTGAAGAAAAACACTTTAATCCCATCTTCTTCTTGAGCAAATAGAATGCATGTGCAACTACAACTACTACAACAAGTGAATCTAGTAAAGAACCCAAAGGTAGGCATCTATCTCCCCGAAGCCACTGTAGATCCAAAATATGAAGTCGATTTTGCTATGGTAGAAGAATTTATTCAATACATGCATGAGTGTGCTATCATTGGTAAATTATTTCGAGTATGGCCTACAGAAAAGGAACCTACCCACTCGATCTAGCTTAAATGGAAATGAAAGGGTAAAATCAAGCTAGAATATGGATCCCAAGGTTTCTTCACAGCTATTTTTACTAATATGGAAGATAGATAGATACAAATTTTTGGAGAAAGACCCATATTTTTTCAAACATTTTGTGTTATACTTCAATTTGTGGACAGAAACGTTTAATCCATATAAGAATCCCCTCAAAATTTGAATCCAGTTCGGCAGTGGTCAACTGCTAATGAGATTGTAGTGCTACTAGCCTCTAGTAGTACGGAGTGTTGAATTACCTCATTCAATTACGAGCCATCTCAATTTATTTAGGTGAGGATTAAGTTGTGCTTAAATGGTTTCCACGCTATTCTAGCTTTGTTTTGATGAGTAATGGTACTGTGATTATGGATATTCATGGGTGGATGATTGAAATTATTTTTTGCACTTATTGATGGCTATGTCAGATACTAAGAAGCCAAAGAATGGTATCATAAGGGAGCTACTATCTTGTTCATGATTTATCATTTATTGTTATATTTATCATTCAGTGCCTATGTGGTCATATTGTAGATTCACATCTTATAAATATCTTCATAAACTGTAAGTATATGAAGAACTATCTTGGTTGTTGGTTGCCTGGATTGTGATTCAAACTATTCACTCTAAATACATCATGTTGAAGAAATTCCTAAAAGAAAACTTGATAACTGAGCTTTAGTCTTACCTCATTTGTTGGATTCCATTGCACGGGATTTGGCCATCTCTTCTAGAAATTTTGACAATAAGCACAACTATCTTTGCCTCGCCAAAAATCATGCATTTTCCTTCTTCCTCTCTCTTTAGTGTTCTTGCAGAGTGATCCAGTAGTCCACGATATTTAGGGGCTACAAGGGCCAACATTCCTATGTGGAGGTTGGATCATCAATAGTCCATATTGATTTACCCTTTGATAGATTGTATCCAAGCATCACATGTGTGCCAAAAGCATTTACATATGCGCATCACTAGATGCATCTAGGGCCAAATTTCCTTGTGGCGGATCTGAATATCTGAACGAGTGAAAGGGGTGGAAATGAGGAGGAAGGCTAGATGGTAAGATGTATTAAGATTACTTTGTAGAAGTGTTCATAATATCGCCAAAATATTGACAACATATGGAAATATTGCTATATTTTTGTTAAGCTAAAATATTGTGGAGAAAATATCGTGATATTTCCTTGCCTGAAAATATGTGATATTTCTGAAATATCGATGATATTTCAGCAAAATATCATGCTATGACACTAAAAATCACTGGGCAAGATGGGCCGCGGCTAGAAAAAATCATTTTTGGTCATTTCCTTTGCTCATTTTGGTTTCTGAGTCTTGGCGAAGGAAGGGGAAGAGGTTTGTGGTGGTTGTCAAGGAGGGAATGAGGATAGAAAAACCACTACTACCATCAACTAAGAATTTTTTGTGGATCAAAGATTGAAGAACAATGAGACAAACTTCAGTTTTTCCATTAATAGTTATGTTCTTAAAAACCCGTATGTTAATTATTTTTTCATAGATTTAGGGTTATGCTTGCTTGCCCCTTTTCCTACCAAGTTTTTTCTTCTTTGGCTTTTTTCCATTTGGTATTATTTTCATGCCCATGAGCCAATGAAAAGGTTTTCTCCATAGTTGCACAACAATATGCATTTCTTTTTTTAACTTTCTTATGCAGTCTCTTATTATTGCCATTTTTCATTCACATCGCAAATAATGTAGTAAAAACAATTTTTTTTAAATGTCGTAGTTATTAATTATTATTATTTCTATATGGTTGTTTAATGCCACTTTTTTATTTTTTTTTGTGTCATACACCTGAATTAGTTCACTACAAATATGCCAAAATCCTTGCACCCATTTTGGTAGTATGGGGAGCATGATTGAAATACCACTTGGCTAGACTTTGTGGACATGATGTTGGGGTTTGTGCGGTTTCTAGTGTAGATCTTATACAAGAATATCTTGAAGGAATCGATGAAAAATACAAAAAAAGGAAGAGGCAGAGAGAAACAAGGATGAATGTGCAGTTAGATCTTCTACAATATATTTTTCTAATTTTGAGGTTGGGGGTAGTGATAGGGTCTCCATAGTGTCATCTTCTAGTGCTAATGTTACTGGGAGTGCGAGGTCATCAATTTTTTTTCCATGAATATGTTATGGAGAAAAACCTTCCATAAAATTAGTTTTTAAGAGAAAGGAGAAGCAAGAAGAAGATAGAGTTATGGGGAGTTGTCTTTCCTGGAGTGACTTACCTCTCAGCATCACCAAAACTAATCCATTTTGGCAGCCAACGTGTGATCCTATTGTTGTTGTGGGCCTAGGGCACAAAAGTGATATATATGAGGAGTTTCAGGGGCCAATCCTTCAAGCAGAAAATCAGGACATGAACTATAGATTGGCGGAATTGAAACAAACATGGCAAGTGTCTAAATGCACAATGTTGTCAAATGGTTGGATAGATAGGAAGGGTAGGACCCTTCAAAATTTCTTGTTACATTGTCTTAAGGGTACCATGTTTATTAAATCAGTGGATGCATCAACACATATAAAAGATGCGGCAATGATATGTGAGTTTTTAGATTGATTCATATAGGAAAATGGTGTGCAAAATGTGGTTCAAGTCATAACAGATAATGAAACCAATTATGTGTCTGGTGGCAGGTTGTTGACGAAGAGGCACCAAAAATTGTTGTAGATTCCATGTGTAGCACATTGTATTTAATTGTTACTTGAAGATATGGGGAAACTCTTCTTCATCAAGGAGGTTATTGATATGGCTAGGAGTGTCCCCAAGTTTATATATAACCATGCTTTTGTTCTTAGACTCATGAGGAGATACACTGGAAACAAGGATTTATGGCATCTTGCATTCACAAGTTTAACCAACAACTTTATTACTATTCAGTCTTTGCTTTGATGTTAGCTTGAGTTGAAGAAAATGTTTGTTTCTAATGAGCGGAGTGATTGTAGATACATCAAGAGAAAAGACGGGAGAGTCATTGCAAAAATGGTGTACACAAACAAATTTTGGTAGGTAGTAGAAGAACCGTGCTCAGTGAGTGAACCTATAGTAAAGGTTGTGATATTGGTAGATGGGGACAAGCATGCAATGGCATATTTAGATGAGGCCATGGATAGGTCCAAGGAGGCCATTCATTTGTATTATGTAGACAAGGGTTATGTTTGTATTGATAGACATATGATGTTATGGGATGTGATTTATAGTTAGTGGACATGGATACATCATCGACCCATTCATGCAAAAACACTCTTCCTTAATCCTACATTTTCATACAAATGTGCCTTTGATTTTGATGGCGAGGTTATGAAAGGGCTCCATTCCTGTATTCAGAGGATGGTACTTGATCCTAAGCTTTATAGCACAATTAATAGTGAGATATAGTTTCATCAGGATTCTGTTTACCTATTTGGCTTTGATTATGATATTAGGGAAAGGACTCTCTTCATGCCACGTAAGTGACAAGTCATCAATCATTATAACTTTCAATTTAGAATTTACGTATTTATAGTTCTAGATCTTTAAAATTCAATTATGTAACTTTTATTTTAAAGTTTAATTATGTTTTAAGTTTTTGAATTTTTTATTTCTTTATTTTGTTGTAGATATTTGGTGGTGAAGCTATGGTGCAACGGCACCAAATTTACAGAAATTAGCCATAAGAATCCTAAGTCAAACATGTAGCTCTTCAAGGTGTGACTGAAATTAGGGTGCATTTGAGAAAAATCACTCAAAAAAGTGCAACAGGTATAACTTTGAGTTTCAACCTTCAGAGAAATTAAATTTATTGTAATTCAATTTATGACCCTCAAGTATGAATAGTCAAGACTCATTAGTTTTTTTTTACACTCTTACAGGTTGGAGTTCTCACACCTCAATGATTTAGTGTATGTGCATCACAAAATCTGACTTCGAGTGAAGTAAATAAAAACACTAATGGATCCAAATGTCATTACATTAGATAATATTGATTTATTGTCTCAGTGAAGGGTGAAGCCTTAGGTCCCCGTAATGGAGGAGTCACCTGCATGGTTAGAAACAAAGGAACCATTAGAATAGAAGCAACAAGAGGAGGAGGAGGAGGAGGAAGAGGAGGAGGACGAGACTGTGGGGGAATAAATGTCAACACCATATGCTATAGATATAGGAGAGCACATCTTTATACCCAATATTCATTATTTAACATTAAGTGCAAGGGCAGGGCCTTCTAATGCTAGGTGCAGGTCTGATCATGTTTTCCTATAAAAGGGAGAGAGGGAAATAATTTCACATAGATAGTTGCGAGTTTTATTCGTTTTGCTACATATAACTCATGATTATGGGATAATTGGGGTGATACTTCTATTAAAATAATAAAAATTAATTTTAGAGGAGAAAAACTGCACGGATGTTGAATGGACGGACAATGGGAGTAGAGGAAGTGATGAAGGCAAGCGAGTAGGGTTAGGGTTTTGGAGCGGACTGCCTTTGGCAAACCTGAACCCAGGACAGGGTGCAGGGGAATCTTGCAACCACCCATATTTGATTAGAGAAATGAAGAGTGCAGAGACGAGTGGAGGATGGGAGATAGAAGGTAGGTGGGACTGACAAAGAAATGGCAGACGGAGACATGAGCGGAGAGATCCCCTCTTATAGAAATGCAGCAGTAGGTGAGTCAAGCAGCAATGGGGCACATGGAGGCACTAGAAAAAGCTACAAAGACTTTTTGGTCATGGGGGCTCACTGGCCAGTAGGGTTAGGAAGCAGATGCCTACCCAGAGCAATGAAAAATCCTAGGTTTGTAATCCCTAACAACAAACTTGAAGAGTATAGAAGTTATATGAAATATCATGCTTTGATTTGTAAGTTTGTGGGGATCTGGCCAAATGGATACAAGAAATATGGAAGCCTAAGGCACATGTAGACCTAAAACTAGGGGAAAAGGGCTTTTTCATGGTTATTTTCACTAACTTGTCGGAAAAGGAGAGGATTTTTGAGGGAAGACCCTACTCCCTGAATAATGTTGGGCTATTTATGAGGCACTGGGAGGAATGCTATAATCTAGACAAAGAAAAATGCTAGAGACACCTATTTGGGTCAGATTGTTTGGATTCCCAATCAAGTTCTAGGATTGAGAGATCCTGGAAGGAATAGGAAACACAATTGGGAAATTTGTCAAAGTAGTTGAGACCACTAAAAGAGGAAGATATACGTCCTATGGCAGGATTTTTGTATACATGAATATCATAGAACCGCTTCCAGAATATATTGAAGTAGACTACCATGATGAGGTTTGGCAACAACCAGTGGATTATGAGCATATCCCATTCCGCTATAGAAGATTCCATGAAGATAGTCATCTCTTCAAACAATTTCCTTTGAATGCATCTAGATAAACAGTAAGAATGAGAGAGGAAGAGAAGAAGGAAACAGAGGAAAATAAGGATACTGAGGAAGGATTCAAAGAAGTTCTTACCAGAAGGAAATCTCCAAAAGGACTAATCCCTCTACAACCACCTGTCAAAACAATAACGCTAGAAAATCAAAACAAGTTCAAGGTAGTTCAGGAAGAGGAAATGGAAACGGAAAGGGAAGATAGTGAAGAAGAACTAGTGGAACTTTCAAAATGGGAAAAAGGATAGGACATAATACAAATAAATGTGGAACAACAAAAGGAACTAGAAAGCATGGGAATGCCCAAAGACCAATCTCAAATGGATATAGATCCACAAAATGACAAAGTGGGCGAAGAGGAACAAGTAATGTGGAGACTGCTACAAGAATGGAGGCACCTGGATGAGAGATTCATACTAGAAGAACAAAAGCAATTATACAAGGACATTTTTCAAAAATATAAGGAGAAAGAAGAGGTAGCCATGGCAAACCAACCAGAACGAGTAGGAGCACAAGGAAGCCAAGGCACAGAAATGGGTAATGCCGGAAAAGGTGGAAGAAAACGTGGAGGATGACCTATGAGCGAGACCATCCAAATGGTCAGAGAGATGTTGTTTAATTCATGAAGAGTCATACATCTTTCAGAGGTATTCAAAAAACCCCTCAAATCGTTAAAATGATAATTACAACATGGAATATTAGAGGGTTGAATAGTAAGGGGAAACAGACATATCTAAGAGACAGGCTGAAAAAAGATAAACCCAACATAATGATGATTCAAGAAACAAAGATTAGTGCACAGAAATTGAAAGAGATATTGAGCAGATTCAATCCTCATTATGAAATAATGGTTCAGGATGCCTTAGGTAGCACAGGGGGACTGGTGATTATTTGGAACCAAAAGGAAGTTCAATTTGAAAATTGGGTAAGCATGCCTCGAATTCTTTCAGGAAAATTCAAGAATATGGGTTCTCAGGAACGGATCCTTCTCACTAGTATATACGATCCCCATCTAACGGGCCAAAGAAAAAGCTTTCTTCAAAATGTGGGAACAATCTAAATGTTATACCCAGATTCACCATGGATTGTAGGAGGTGAATTTATCATGATTACATCATTAGAGGAAAAACGAGGAGGCCTGAGAAGAACAAATCCGGATATGGAAGCCTTTGGTTATATGATAACAGAACAAAGACTGGTGGATATTCCCACAATAAATGGCATCCACACATGGAATAACAGAAGAGGAGGCAAAAACCAAATCACATCAAGACTGGACAGATTCTTAATATCTGAACAAATAATAAACAGGGATATATTTATTGAGACAATGATCTCCCAGGATTGGGTTAGACCATTGGTCGATCCGACTAGAAATTGACATTAAAGCAAGCCCAAAAAAATGACCTTTCAGGTTCGAGACCTTGTGGCTCAGAGATCAAAAGTTCATGACAAGAGTGGAAGAGTGGTGGAATTAGAGCCAACAAAGAGGAAGAAGCGAAATGCAAACATTTCAATTAAAATTAAAATAACTCAAGGAGAAGATTAAAAAATGGAATATAGAAGAATTTGGGAACATATTTAAAGACCAATGGTGTTTAGATCAAAAAATGAGAATACTGTAGCAAGAAATCATATTAGAAGGTAGAAGCGAGGAAAGAACCAAAGAAGAAGGGATACTGATAAGTCAAATTGAAGAACGAAGAAAATAGGAGGAGATTCTATGGAAGCAAAATTCAAGAGTAAACTCGCTCAGAGAAGGAGAAAGGAATACAAAATTTTTCCACCAAGCCATGATTCAGTAGCAACAAAAAAATAGCATTTTCTCCATTAAAAATGAAGAAGGACTTCGCCTAACCCAGCATGAGGAAATGGAGCAGACTCTATTTGGTCATTTCAAAGACCTCCTTATAGAACCCCAAATGAATAGAGAAGAAGCTATTAGAAGGATTTGCAATGAAATCCCAAGTATGATCACTAGAGACAAAAACTTAGCACTTATGAGAGTTGCAACCCTGGAGGAAGTGGAAGAGATCGTGAAAGGGATGAAGAAGAATAAAGCTCCAAGACTAGACAGATTCACAATGGAATTCTACCAAGCGGGCTGGAAATTCTTGGGGCAGGACATCTTGGAGGTGGTAGAAGAGTCGCGAAGAAATCAGAAGGTATGTCCTAGTCTAAACTCAACCCTCTTTTCTCTTATTCCTAAAACTGCTAAATCTAAAACTTCCCAGGGTTTTCGACCCATTTCTCTTTATAATGTAATTTATAAGATTATAGCCACTCTGATGGCCAAATGATTGCAACCAATTCTGTCACACATTATCTCTCTGGAATAGACCGGGTTTGTGGAAGGGAGGCAAATCCTTAATGGCTTGGTAGTATCTCAGGAAGTGGTGCATTCCCTGAATCACAAAAAGGAAGTGGGAATAATGATCAAACTAGATCTTTCAAAGGAATATGACCATATGAACTTGGAATACCTTAAATTAGTATTAATAGCATTTGGGTTTTGTAATAGGTGGGTAAAATGGGTTTATGATATGATTTCCACACCAAAATTTTCCATTCTCTTGAATGGAATGCCAACTTCAACCTTCAATGCCATAAGAGGGATGAGACAGGGCGATCCTCTCTCCCCATTTTTGTTCATCATTACAACATAAGGTCTAGAAAGCTACATCAAAAAGGAATTGAGAGAAAGGAAAACCAAAGGGTTGAGGTTATGGGGAAACAACCTACCGATTTCAACAGCAATTTGTAGATGATATTATGCTTTTTGTGCAGTCCCCCTAAGAGAAGTAAAAAGAGTAAAAAGAATCCTTGACCCCTTCATGGACGCTTCAGGTACTCAAATTAACAAGGAAAAATCTTGTACATTGCTTTTAACACTCTGGGCACTATCAAATCCTACCTGATGAGAATATTGGGCTTCCGCTCTAGAGAATTACCCACAAAATACTTAGGTAACCAATTAGCCTTAAACCCTTTAAAGATGGCGAATTGGTAACAAACCATCGAGAAACTTAAGAATAGAATGGGAAACTGGTCATTCCGAACTCTGAATATAGCAGGAAGAGCAGTGCTTCTCAAATCGGTCCTATAAGCAATTCCCATCTACCCTCTTTCGGTAATGGCTGCTCCCAAAGGGGCATGCAAAAAAATGGCAGAAATATTCAAAAAATTCATTTGGGGAGGGCCAAAGCAACAAAATAAATGGGCTCTGATATCCTGGAAGGGCCTAACAAAAAACAAAGAAGAAGGAGGATTGGGTCTGAGAGACCCTTATACCCTGAACCAAGTAATGGGGGTGAAGTTGTTGTGGAGATGGATGAGGGGAGGAGGAGACCTATGGAAAAAAATATGGACTTAAAAATACAACATGCCCACAACTACTGAAGGTATTCTATGACTAGAGGAAGTACTAAGAGGTTCCACGATAAGGGACCTCGCTAGTCAAAACAGATACATTATATCCAAACATGCATTCCAGGAAATACGGAATGGAAATTCAGCTAAATTTTGGGACGAAGCCTAGAAACAAAGAGAGAGAATTAAGGAAATGCATGGCCTTAGAAACACATGTTAGAAGGCAAAAGAGGAAGGGCTAAATAATGTAAGTGAGTTCTAGAATGATGAATGCCAAGAGGAGACCTGAAGAACCTAGAAGAAGCCGGAAGTGTGTCATAGACATATTGATAATGAACAAAGGGAGCTATATATGAGAGAAATGAAGTCAAGGAGAATAACTATCAGAACAGGCCCAAATATAATGAGATGGGGTAGATCCACGATGGGAACCTTCATGATTAAAGAAGCTTACCATCTAACCATATAACAGGAGCAAGACGAAAATGCACCCATGTGTAAACGGATATGGCAGAGTAACTGGTGGTCGAAAGCAACCATGTTTTTATGGTTAGTAGGTAAAGATCACATTTTGACATGGGATCAGCTTCAGAAGCATGGATTCCATAGATCACCCAGATGCAGCTTATGTGAGTAGAACCAAGAAACGCTAGAACATCTTCTGAACACATGCATTGTCGCTCAGTAGCAATAGGAAGAAATCAAGAAATTATTTGGGAAGATGAACAGAGACCCTCATCACATTAAACAAACCATTAAACAATGGGGGCGAGGTCAATTTTTGAGCCCAGTAGTTAGAAGAGCCTGTAGTCTAACGATGGGTTTGAATATGTGGATGACATGGAAAGACATAAATTGGAGAATATTTCAAAACAAAGAAATGTCTCCAGAGATGATCTAGAAAGGAACCCAAAGCCATATAAGAGAAACTATCCTTGCGTAATACTAGAATCAAGAAGATTGGAAAGCAACTCTGGAAGAAGAAAGGATCCTGGCATGCCTAAATTTAGAACAAGGCATGGTGCATCCCTAGAAGCAGAAAGAACCGAGAACTCCTAACCATAGCCCTACCAAGTTCAAGTGCCCACGAGATGGATTCATCAAGCTAAACTTTGATGGAGCCTCCAAAGGAAACCCGGGGCCGACTGGGTTTGGAGGCATCTTCAGGGACAATCAAGGGTGGACAAGATGGGTATCTGTAGATCATGGTGGTATTATGAGAAGCAATGAAGTAGAATTAATGGTAGTTTATCAAGGATCCAGGATAGCGATCCAAAATGGATAGAGTAATCTGGAAATAGAAGGTGACTCAAAACTAGTGATAGAGTTGCTCAGGAAACTTAATAATGGCAAGGATTTGGAGAAAGTGGCACAGAGCTGGAGGACAACAGGTCTAATTCAGGACCTGGTAGAGCTCATAAAGCACATCGAGTACAAGATCATAAACGATGTTAGAAGGGATGGAAATAAGGTAGTGGATTTCCTTGCTAATTGGGGCTGTAATGAACAAGGGGGCAAGGTAGAAAGTATATGGCCAACACATTGGGAAGAACAAAGATGGGAGCCTCTTAAAACAATCATTACCCAAGATAATAATGAGGAGATGAACTCAAGGTAGTGGATACGGGTGGCCCCCAATCGAGGTGAGAGAGAAGGACAAGGTTAACAGGACAACGCAGGGGAGAGGTTGGCAAGGATGGCCACCAAATGCTCTAATAATTACCCAGTGGGACATGGGGGCATCATGCAGGCGTGCTAGAATCCTGAGGCGTTGCGGTGATAGGGGAGTGGCGGAAGAGGGACTAGCAAATGGCGGTGGAAGCATGATGGGATGTAAAATAGAAGGGAGAGGGCTAATGAGGAAGGTTAAGGGAGTAAGAGAGACTAGTACACAGTGAAGGAAGGAGAAGACCGAAGCCACGCAAAAGCTAGATTCCTCTGTGAACAAGTGACAATCCGAGTATGCTTTCTCAATGCTAATTCTTGATTCCCTTTTATCCTTTTGTTGTATTATGGAGGAGGGAGGGGAGGTAGTAGTTGTTGTGAGAGGAAGAAGCCCATGCAAGTCTGGAATCCTCCCTGCATCGCACAGTAAGAAGGCGGAGGGAGACAAAATGAGGAATGCAGAGGGAGACTCTTGCAAGGTAAAGAACCACGAGGACTAGAATGAAAACCTGGAAAAGATTCATAGGTGTTGGGTATAGGGGAAGGCTGAGGAGGTTAAAAAAGTAGTCTGGAAGGAAGAGAAGATTATAGAGGGTATTCACATGTCTGGCCCAAGGGGAGGGAATCTGGGGAGTAGCCAGACCATTGGGAGAACCTGGAGTGGGGAGGGAAAAATCTGGGATAGGAACACTTAGGAGATGGAATAGGAGTGAATGTAGCTAATGTAACCTTTGCTATTGGTCATGGTAAACAGGTAGCTGCAAAAAGCAAGATGACGCATTCAGGTTGAGGAAGGGGTCGAGGTGGAAGAGGCCGGCAAAGCCAAGCAGGATGTAATGACCCCACGACCTCTGCACCTGAAATTAGAGGCATAGCTGAAAAACTATGAGGAAAACAATATAGGAAGCTACAAGGGTATATCAAGAAGGAATTGATGCAGATATACACAAGCTCATTCAGGAATTGGAAGGAAATGTCATGGAAGAATATTCGCAGCCCGAAATGGAGGAATGGGGAGATCTCATTCCTGACCCGAGAAACATCAGGGGAAGAATGACTTTATACAAGCAAGACTTGAATGTTTACTGGGTGCTGAAAAGCTTACTTGCAAAGGCACTGAACAAGTAGCAGGTGAAATGGAAGAGCTTGCCCAGGGCATACCAAACATGAAGAAAGAAATAAAAAATCTTCAGATCATAATGATCATGCAGGATAGTAAGCTGGAGGAGATCCAACAACAGTTGAAAAAGTTAACTCCAATAGTGAAGGACATGGCAACAACACCCAAGAATGTGGAAGACAGAGAAATTTAGCTCTTGTAGTTGTTTATTATGTTTGTTTTTGAGGATCAATATTCTCTTTTCCTTGTAATGGCTTTATGGCCGTCTGGAACATATTTAGCATTTGTTGGTGCGTGGTTTATATTGCATGGATAGGTAGACTTAGAAATTTTTGCTACTGGATGGCCTATAATAACTTGAGGTGGCCAACAATTCTGGTTTCACATATGGGCAGGTTGAGGCCACCAAATCGATGTATATGGTTTAACCTATTTTGATATAAATAGAAAAAGGAAGGCACTACTGTAGCTTACAAAAAAATGATTATGGGATAATTTTATATATGTGATGTTAGTTTTTATTGGTTTCCCACATTTGAGTCCTTGATTGGAAAATTACAAGGAATCAACAGGATTTGGTATCACCTTTGATGTATCATTTTTATTTTACATCCACTACATCACATAGATTAGTGCTTTCTTCATATTTATGTGTCAATTTGTTTATTTCATGTTGTTATTGTTTGATATGTTTAATATATGGAAAAAATGAAGATATTATACATTTTTTTATGTTTGTCGATATTTTTGTCGATATTGTCGATAAGATGTTTTCTAGACCCTCACCAATATTTTTCCGATACCGATATTTTGAACACTACTTTAAAGCTTGGCTACATTCAAGACATGATGATATAGATTTGGATGTGGGTGCATTTATCCATGAAGTACCAGATAGGTGTTAGGCTAGGTTGTCCTTAGGCAAGTAGGCAAATCTAGGGATCTTAATGTTCGGGCTTGTTGATGAAAGTAGCCTTATTGGACCATGTGGTGTCATGTGGGTCGAGAGGAGCCTCTTTGATTCCACATGGTAGTTCATTGTTGACGTAAATCTATATCGTTGACCAATTTTAAATAGGCATAACTTCCAATCATGTATTTGTATTATAAAATATAAAGTATCAATGAAAAATTATTTATATACATGTAATGTAGAATCATAAAACCAAATAAGTTGTACAAGCACAACAACCGTTGAATTAAAGAAAAAAACATTTTTGGAAATAATAATAAGAACTATTAAAATACGAAATTAGACATTTTTAACTAAATTTATCAATAAAATATGAAAAAAATTAAACAAATATGTAAATTAACTGAAAAGGAGAAAATTTGCATATTATTTAATTTATAAAGACATAGTTGATAGATTGAAAATAAATATTTGTGTATAAAAATAGTGTTTGAAAAAATTAATAAATAAATTCTATTAGAAAAGTATGTTAACATCCATTGTTTATTGATAAAGTAGGAATTTTGCAAATAATAATTTATGAATATTAGCATAATGTAGAAATTATTATTAATCCATGTCCTCTTGCATGGGACTATAGTGATTGGAATCGTTTGTCACTACAACAAAATCAACAATTTGCGTCAGATTTAGCGCTAGACTTTAGTGCATTTTTTTACAATTGGCATGAGAAACCTAGTACTAAATCTAGTTCTTTTTTTAAGGCATCTTTTCTTGCGACTGATTTTGCATCCTTTTTCATGCTACATTTTTCATCACTTTTTTATACGAAAGTATGCATCATTTTTTCTGTCAAATTTGGAACCAATATTTGCATATGATTTTATGACATGTTTTGCTTTTAATTTTGTGCCATTTTTTGCATCGATTTTGCATCATCTTTTGCTTTCTATTTTTTTGTCATTCTTTGCTTCCATTTTTGTGCGATCATTTGCATCAAGTTTACACCGTATTTTTGATCCAATTTAGTGCCTTTTTTTGCATCCATTTTGTACCCATTTTTGCATCTAGTCTTACGATAAGTTTTTCATCTAGTCTTACACTAGTTTTTGCTTCTAATTTTTTACCTAGTTTTTGACAAGCTTTGGTGCCTATCTTTGCACCATGGGTTGAACTTCATTTAGCACCAAAATTTGCATCCATTTTTCCCCATTTTTTCATCTCTTTTTGACAATGTTTTATGTCCACTTTTACATTTGATTTTTACCCATTTTCCACATCTTATTTCACACCATATTTTGCATCATTTGCTGCGTCCAATTTTGCATCATTTTTAACACCATTTCTTGCATCCAATTTTACATCATTTTGAGAATCCAAATTTTCATCTATATTTGCATCATATGATAAGTCATATGTTGTGTCCATCTTTGAATCCCATTTTGTTTGTAATCTTACATTCAAATTTGAGCCAATTTTTACGTCCACTTTTGCATTTGTTTTTCCAGCAAATTTTAAATCATTTTTTTCTTGCAACGTTGCATCTCCATTTGCTTCCAATTTTGAGCTATTTTTATGCCATTTTTGCACCATTTTTTATGTCTACTTTTTTTTCCGATGTTGCACCATTATTTACGTCCACTTTTTCATCCAAATTTGCATTATTTTTGGTATATAATTTTACATCATTTTTCCCCTCAAAATTTACATGTTTTTGCTACCTCATTTTGTTTCCACACACATATAGTTGTGTGTCTGAGTATGAGTTTGAATTTGCATCTGATTATGCATCATTTTTTGTATCAAATATGACATCCTTGATATCACCTTTTTTTAGCCCCATTGTGCATCTTGTTTTATGTCTTTTATTACATTTTTTTTTCTCTTTTCTTGCACCCAAGTTTGCATCCTCATTTGGCATCTTAATTTGCATAATTTGTTTTGCTTATTTTTAGCACCCAATTTGGCATCCCCTTTTGCATCTTATTTTACATAATTCTCTATCTTTTTTTTTGCGTCAAGTTTGGTGTCCATTTATGTGTCTTTGTTTGTGCCCAATCTAATATCCTTTTTTATGTCATTTTTTTCCTTATTTGTGTAAATTATTACACATTTTTCTCTTCTAGTTTAAAACATTTTATATGTTCTTATTTGCATCTTGTTTTTTTCTTTTTTTAATGATTTTATTTTTAATGTTTTATTTATTATTTTAATGTGTCTTTTTTTAATTAATCAATTTGGTTTTATTTATTTGTTTTTTCTTTTCTTTTTTCTTTTTTCGCTATTAATTCTTTAAATTCTTTTTGCTCAAATTATGTATTTTTAAATAATTTTTTATTTTATTTTTATATAGTTTTTCAATATGTTTTTTGTTTTAAATTTTTATCTTTTATAAGTTTTTTTTAATGTTTACTTTTTTTTTACTTGTTATTAATTTTTCTAAAATTTGTGATTTGTGTTTTTGTTTTAGTTTTTATTTTTTTCAATGTTTTAATTTTTGTTTCTTTTGTATTTTTCAATTTTTTTTATATATTCATTCATTATCTTGTTTTATTTCATGTTTTTCTTTAGGGTTCATGTCAATTATCGACTAGCAACCTAACCCCATTATTGTTCAATTTGATAGTTGATTTTAAATATTTTGTTATAATGGATCAAGTCTGCGTCCACAATGTGTCAATTTCATGGTTGATTTTTAATTTTTCATTGCAATGGGCAGAGTTTTCCTACATTGTGTGTCATTATTATCATTGATTTTTAAATTTTTGTCATAATGTGTCAAGTTATCTTAGGCTAAGATTTTAAAATAGCTATACTTTTAGAATAAAAAAAAAATACTCTTGGGTATAATAAGTCTTTTTAATAAAATGTTCATTTTTAATGTTTATAATTATATATATATATATATATATATATATATATATATATATATATATATATATATATATATATATATATATATATATACATATTACATATACATATACATATATATATTACATATACAATACATATACATATATATAATATATATATATAAGAATGTCATGGTTTGAAAATATGTTGAAAACTAAGGGTTTCTATATGTCATGATCTTTGGTTTTAATTCTCCATGATTGAAAAATTGTTCAAAATTTTAAAAGTTTTTCCGAGTTCCATAATATTTTAGTGTTAACGTGATGGTTGAAAACAGTTATAAGTATTTTATTTCTAACCACCATTGATTAAAATTGTTGGAATTTTAAATCCTTTTAGAGTTGTTATATATTGTCTGTAATGCCATGCCTAAAAATCATTGGAATTTTAAGTTTTATCAGAGTTGTGATATTTTATATTTAATGTCATTTCTTAAAAATGTTGAAAATTCACCCTGAAAAGAAAAAGTCATTATTCCAACATCAACACTTTTCATTTTCAGGGTGTTTTTTCCACAAAAAAATTGGTTTTACTCCATTTTTTAAAAAATCTTAAAAATTTACCTCAAAAAAAAGTGTTGATGCAACATCAACACTTTTCGTTTCTGAGTTGTTTTTTCATGTTCTTTTAGTTTTTTCTTGCTAGAGTTCTCATTTAGAGATTATAGTTATCGTTTTATCGGTAACTTTTTTCACCTTCTCGGGCATAACTAATTCCAACTGTTTTCCTTAAATTTAGGAGTCATGTTCCATGTAAAAATTCTTAATACATTCTCAAGAGTCTTAAAAACACATTTAACTTTTCCCTTTTAATTATAACAAAAGTGTGAATATTTATATCAAAGTATGAATATTTACATTCAATATTCTTTTCCTAGACTTCCATTTCCCAATCATAATAAAAGAAATCAATGTTATGAGTCTTTTAACCATGGTGTTACATCTAACCTCCCTTAAAAGCGACATCGTACTCAGTGTTTCTAGATTCCAATGGTATGAACTTATAACCCAAAACAAAAGAATGACAGACCAAAAAGGAAACCAACCCAAAACGTGTAGACAAAAGCTTACTGAACAGTTGTCCGCAACTGCACTCTCTAAGAATGCCAAAAAATACATGGTCTAATCCACATCTTAAACCAATGGCAGAGATGAACATCTAACCAGGAACGGAAAATCGAAATTAACACCCTGGCCCCACAAAAAAGCCTGAAAAATCATAACCATTGATCTCAATCCACAGATCCAACAACGGAAATGAAAATTGCACAACCCCACATGCCGCTTTTTAATGTGTGATCACGGAAGTTTTCCAAACGGTCCCACTTCCACGTGTTATTCATTAAATGGGATCACTACAAAAATGGTGAAAGCGCTTCCCGCTCGCGGGACTTGCAATCACCCCAAAACTGCTTTGGAAAAGGAAATATGCTTGGAGGCGAAAGGTTAAGGTTTTCGGGGGCACCAAGGGCTCCCTACTCTCGATCGCAATTCAAACCAGCACTACCAGTGACATCATGAGAAGAGGCCTCTGCCATCCTATCTGAAACCCTCAGAAAAAAGCCACCCACTTTGCCCCCACTGAAGCCCTGATTGAGTGTGCTTCTCCGAACATCAAACCACCAACGCACACTACTCGATGTAAAACCAAAAATGTACACTCCTCTGCTCATATCGCTTTTGAGTTATCTGTGCTACTCTCCATGGTCCTGCTTCTAAACATCAACCAATCTTCGGCCTGATCATGGCATTTCGCCTTGAGACTGAACTGAGGTAGCTCTTGCCATTTTGTTGCACACTTTTCCTCTGCGCAATTCACTCCTTGATTAGCCAGGAGATCCGCCAGCTTATTGGCTGATCTTCGAACATGTTTAAAAGATATTGCGTGAAGGCCTAGAAGGTGGTTGTGGATCTGTTGAAAGATTTCGATGAGCCTCCAATTCTTTGAGACCTTTTCCAGCACCGTACCCTAGCTGATTCTCTTGGTTGAGTTAATGATTAACTCAGAATCAACGTTGACAATCACATTGTGTCGATTATCTTGAAGCAGGAATTCTAAACAATGTTCCATAGCCAGAACTTCTGCCAAATTGTTGGTGGCGTTTCTAAGGTGACCATGGAAAATAAACAGGATGTTCCCTTTTTTATCCCTTAAAAGTCCACCATGACCCAGTATGCTTGGGTTTCCCTTTGAGGCTCCGTCAATATTGAACTTCAAAAACAACCTTGGGGGGAGATTGCCAAAAATCGGCCTTAGAGACTTTAAAGAGATTCTTCCCGCCGAGGCTCTGAGGAATAAAAACCTGTAATCCTAGTTGGTAGAGAATCCTCCAATCAGGAGCCGAGGGAGGATTCTCAAGGAGATTTTAGACAATAGAACCCATAGTCTCTTGAAGTTGTTTTAGGATTTGATCAAAAAGGTAAAGGGGCAATTTTTCTTTCTCCTTTAAAAGCCTCTTATTCCTTTCTTTCCAAGTGTCCCATATGATAAAGCTCAGAATTAGAGCCCAAGCAATGCTAAGAACTTCATTATTCATAAAATTGCTTCTCCACTTGTTTAGGGTGTTGATGAGGCTTCCATGGTCCCTATCCGACTGTTGGAAGTTGGAGGCAAAAGAATCCCACAACTTGGAGGGAAAGAAGCAGTTGTTGAGAAGATGCTCCATTGTTTCCTCTTGCACTTCACATAGATGGCACCTGGAAGGCCCCAAAACACCCCTTTTCCCAATATTGTCCCAAGTCAAAATCTTCTTGTGTTGCACTAGCCACATGAAGAGTTTAATTTTCATCCAACCTTGTTGCCTCCAAAGTCTTTGCCATGCTTTGTCCAAAGCTTGGGAAGCCAAACCAAGGAGAATGATTTTAGCATCCTTAAGATTAAAGGTGCCCTCATTGTTATTGCCCCATATTAGCTGGTCATTCCCTTCTGAAACCAAAATTTTCCTTTGGTCTAACTCTTGCGTTAGCATTTCATCTTTGTCTTTTAAAAGGTTGTCATCTCTGAGATCGAATTTCCTCCATTTTCTCCACTTTCCTACATTGTTGGTTTGATCCCATAAATCCTTAACTTTGGTTAATCCTTTAGCGTCTGCCTCTGCCTTAAGTTCCTTCAATTCCTCTTTCAAAAGAATGGGTTCCTATTGCCATCTACCCTCCCAAAACAGAGCTAAGTTTCCCTCTCTAATTTCCCAGAAGCCATTATCTTGGACTAGACCTCTATTGTCTGAGGCCTTGTTCCATTTGTTTGATCCCTTAATATTACCATCCATTCTTATATGATGCTCACTTGGCCATGAATTGGCAGATTTTTCTTTCCAAATTGTATCCCATTGTGCCTTTGGTTCTTTTAGCCATCACCACCATAATTTAGCCCCTAGAGCTTTGCTTAATATTTTAGGATCATCCAAACCTAGGCCTCCATGATTTCTAGGTTTGTAGATTTTTTCACAGGCTACCAAGGCCCATTTTTTCTTTTCTTCCCCCTTTCCCCAAAGAAATTTTCTTTGTATGTTTATGAAAATCTGCAATACTCCTTTAGGAGCTGGGAGAGTAGAAAGAATAAAAATTGGGATTGATTATAGAACAACCTTTGTGAGCACTAATCTGCCAGCCAGGTTTAAGGACCTCATCGTCCATTTTCTTATTTTGTCTTGTAGGTTATTGATCACCGACTCCCAGATGCTTTTGTGTAGAGGCTTAGGAGTTAGTGGAATCCCCAAATATTTTGAGGGGAGAGAATCTATTTGAAAGCCCAGAATTTTAGCAATGTTCCTTTGAATGGCAATATTAGTATTGAAGAAAAAAATCTTAGATTTGGAGAGATTAACTTCCATACTTGAAGCCATGGCAAATTCATTTAGGATCTGTTTGAATGCATCAGCTTCTTTGACTATGGGGATTCCTTGCAGCATGGTGTCATCCACAAACTATTGATGTGTCTAAGCTTGTCCCTTATCAGAAAGTTGGAGACCTTTGATCTTACCAACTTCTTTGGCATGTTTGATAATCTGACCCAGTCCTTCCATCATGAGGATGAAGAGAAAGGGAGAGAGTGGGTCCTATTTTTTGAGGCCTCTAGAGGGAAGAAAAGTTTCAAAAGGAGAGCCATTGACCAGAATAGAGAAACTAGAGGAGGTGACCAGGGTGAAGACCCATCTCACCCAGTTGTGATCAAACCCAAAAGCTATGAGTATTTTCCTGATATAGTTCCAGTTCAGTTTATCATAGGCCTTAGAAATGTCCAATTGCATGATCATACCAGCCTTTCCGTTGATAGTCAAAGAATGAACTACCTCATGAGCTTGAATGATATTGTTACGAATTTTCCTTCCTTCCACATATCCAGATTGTTCCACAGAAACTAGGAAAGGAAGGAGAGGTTTGAGTCTATTGGCCATCACTTTTGATATTATCTTGTAAGCCACATTACATAAAGCTATTGGTCTAAACTTGTAAGGAATCTCAACAGCCTCATGCTTGGCGATTAAGGCAATGAAGGAAGTGTTCAGAGCTTTCAGGATAGTTTTATTCATCCTGGAGTCTTCTACTACATTCAGAATATATTGTTTAACAATACTCCAGCAGGCCTTGAAGAAATCAACATTGTAACCATCCGGGCTAGGTGCTTTAGCATTTTGCATTTCTTTTAGCACTTCGCTGACCTCACCTTTGGTTACTGCCTTGTTGAGGTTGAAATTGTCCTCACTGGACACCAACATAGGAATGTGTATTGTGAAGTTTCTGATGGAATTCTCTATGTCATAACAAGTTTCTTTGGCAATGCCCCGAAAGTGCTTGAGAAGAGCTTTCTCTATCTCTGCATGAGGGTTGTGAAGAATGCTTCTCTCATCCTTGATCACTAAAATTCTATTGTGAACTCTGTTCGCCATAGTGGATCTATGGAAGAATCTAGTATTACTTTATCCCTCTTTGAGCCATTGAACCCTCGATTTTTGCCTCCAAAATATTTCCTCTTGTTTGCATAAATCCTCCCATTCTTGATTGCATTTGGTGACCGGATCATTCCTGGTTTCATCAAAGACGTTTGTGATAATGGATTGGTTGAGTTCTTGCATTTTATCCTCTATTTATTTTTTAGCTACAAAAATATTGCTATGTTCATTCTTGTTCCATTCCTTCAACCTAAGCTTGATGTGTTTTAGTCTTTTTTGAAGAAGGAACATTCTGGTGCCCTGAATGTTCAAATCTTTTGACCACCATTTGGCAATGTTACTGGTGAAATCTGGATGGGGAAGCCAGATGTTTCCTCCAAAGGGTAGAATTCTTGCTGATATTTCCTTATCATGAGTATAAGGTATTCCGATATCATGAATCTGTCTAATTTTGAATTCGGCTACGACTCTCCTCCTCTTTTTTTGTTCCAGGTAAATATGCCATTGCTAGTTACAATGTCCACTAACTTCATATTGTCCGTAAAAGACTAAAACTTTATAGAGTCTTTACTTTTAACTCTGGTTCACCCTTTTTTCTCTGAAAGCGATTTAATCATGTTGAAATCCCCTCCCAGTATCCATGGCATGCCTGAATGTCTGTCTCTGAGTTCCTCCAGAGAATCAAGAAATTTTAGTTTTCCTTCTAGTCTTTAGGGTTCATACTTTGTTAATTGTAACAAATTATTACCTTTGTTAATTGTAACAAATTTTCCATTAAATGAATATAAAATAAACATTTAATTTATACAAATTTAGTCATTTAGATTTATTATTCCATATTTTTTAATACTTCAAAATTACTATTTCAACTATATTTCTAGTTATTATTTCAACAATATTTATATTTATTATTTCAATAACCACTTTGAATAGTTCCATGTGATGAGTTCGCTTTGTTTTTAAGCATTGTGAGATAAGGTAGAGCCATATCGGAGTCACATTTATTTATGATATAGCCATATATAGAGTTGATGAATTATTAATAATCTCAAACGAATACTTATGAATAGTTCTATCTTATGACCCCACCGAGTGAACGAGTAAAGCGAAACAGATGAGCTACAATCAGAATGGGTGAGACACACGGTTAGAAGTGTGGGCGAGCAAATTTGGTTGCGGACTTATAGCGGGTGAGCTGGGCTCGACCTGATGGTCGACTTGAACCAAAGTGCAATGGAGGGGTGCAGCCACCCACAAGTTGGGCTGGCCGATCGAACATATAAAATAAGTGGAGAGTTGGCTGGGCGGTATAACATAGGTCGGTCGGGTGGCACGACTCGCCACCAAACGTATCAATAGGTGGTGTTGTGGATTCAAACGACAAGTAAGTTTCGGTGAAGTTTCGGTGAAGCAAGTGCGAGGGTGAAGGCGACTGTAGTAGCCATAGGTCATGAACCCACAGGTCGGGTGACTCCACAGGACAAAAGAAATGGTGAAGGTGTTCGGGCACGATTCGGCGAGTTGGGCAAGGCTGCCCAGCGGGTGCGCTTGCCGACGAGTCGGTAGACGGGCGGAACGGTGAATGAAGGCATTCAGTTAGCTCGGCAAGTCGGGCAGGGCTGCATGATGGGTGCATCATTGACGAGTTGAGGTGAAGGGGTCAATGCCAAGTGAATCTGTGCGATGGGCAGTCATTCACGACGAGTTGGTTGACACGGTGAACGTGAAGATGGATGACTCGGGTAGGGTGCACCATGCATGATGAAATGAAGGAGTACCAGTTTGGAAATGGAGGTGTGACTCGTGCAGAGGGCGCCCTAGTGAGGCGACACAGTTACGATGAGGCATGCTCGAGTTGGGCAAATGACATGACAAAGTTGGAAATTTGGCTAAGTGTAAATTTGGGGTTTCCCAAGATTTAACTTATACTTTGTAAAAGTGAAAATTATATATATTGATTCAAATAGAGTCATATAGTGGGGAGTTTCCCCTCCCTTTATATTGTTGTGCAATTGTATATGTTAACTGCTATTGATGACGAATGTCTATGGGTTTTCATCTGTATAAAGGACAAATATAATACTTGGTAATGAAAATAAAACTAAATACAAATGTTAGGCGTAGTCCATGAAAATAAGTATAGGTGAAAAGAAAGTGTTTGGTGGTGCCGCACCTCGCTATAGTGTGGTTGGAAGATTACCACCAGTGTAGGGGCGTGACAGGTGGTATCAAAGCTAGTGAATTGTGGCATGAAGCTGATGCCACTACTACTATCATGACAGTTGGTACCAAAGTTGTTTCAAGTTTTGCAGGAAACTTGGTGAAGTGACAGTGGTGTCAAAACTGATTCAGAAGTGCAGGTGAAAGAAGCTGATCATTGATCAAGAGCTAATTTAGTTTGCAGGGAATCTGGTGGACGGTTTATACTAGATCACAAAGAAGGAAGTTGATGGCAGAGATGGTAAGTGAATCTTATGTTGTGGGTGACTCTAGCCACAATGAAACCAAGGCTTTCATAAACAGAATATTGGAAAGGATGGATGAACTAGATTCTTTCTAGAATACGAGAGTGGCTCAGATCCTTAAAGATCAAGAAGGCAATGCAAAGATGAGAGAGGATTTTGATGAACTCCAGACCCGATATGAGTATATTGACTTTAAGTATACATAACTTGAAGAAGAAGTCAAGGAGATTAGGAAGGCAAGAGACCAAGGTTTAGCAGAAGTCTTGAACTTGTAGAAATCTCTTGACGAAGTGAAAGATGAGATAGCGGTGTTGAAGAAGGTAGTGAGACATAACTCAGGTGGAGGAGTGCCTCATGTGAAAGTCAAGGAACCAGAATCTTATGATGGTATAAGAAGAGTGAAGAATATTGGTAACTTTCTATGAGATATGGAGAAATACTTGGAATGCTTGGGTTTACTGAATGAGGAGACAAAGGTGAAAGTGGCTGCTCAATTCTTGACGAAGGATGCTAAGATGTGGTGGCAAAGGAGGATGGATCAGATTACCAATGGTAGTGCTAATGACATAAGTTCATGGGATAACATCAAGAAGGATTTACAAACCCACTTCAGTCCTCAAGATGAAACATGGAAAGCAAGAATGAAGATTAAGTACATTAAGCAAACGGGAAGTATGTAGACATATCAGCGGGAGTTTGTAAGTGTAGTTCTGGAACTTCTGGACATGGCAGAAAGGGACAAGGTGTTCAGCTTTATCATTGGACTGAAACCTTGGGTATGCAATGAAGTGAAGAGGCAGAAGATTAAGACACTTGAGGAAGATTTTGCTATTGTGGATCGTTTGGTGGACCATTATGATGAAACTTCTGATGAGAAAAAGAAGAAGTTCGATAAACCAAAAGAGAAGAAAGATGATGATTCAAAATCAGATAACAAGTCAAAGATGAAAAAGCCATTGAAGTGTTGGATATGTGTGGAAACACATACGGTGACGAATTGTCCTTCCAGACCGAAAGTGGTTGCGGTGACACGGTCTAATATGAAGAAAGAATAAACTTTTGTGGGGGTGATGCACATACTTGGAGCTGCAACTGCTATAGAAGCAGTCTGTCGAAGAGATCCAAAAAGGAACAGCTTGGAGTATGTTCAAATGAAGTTTGGGAGTGCGGATGTACTCACTATGGTGGATAGTGGGGCTACTCACAACTTCATGAGTGAGGATGTTGCGAGAAGGATTGGGCTGAAGTTTGTATCGGTGAAGGCACAGATGAAGACAATGAATTCTCCTCCTGATTTTGTGATTGGTGTAGCTGAAAGAGTGGACACAACACTAGGTGAGTGGATTGGGAAAGTCGACTTCACTATAGTACAAATTGATGACTATGAAGCTATGATGGGGATGGAATTCTTGAAACAATATGATGCGATGATTGTTCCACATTTGAAGATGTTGTACATTTACGATGGAAGGGAAGATGTATCCATTGGTGTTCCAACCATTTGTGTGACAAGAACTGAGTGTAAGTTGGTAGTGCTACAGATGGAGGACGAGAAGAGGATGAATGGGGTGTGTAAGCGGTTGTCTACTATTGAGGCAAAGCTTGCAGAACAATCACAAGTTATCAGGACACTATCCGATAGTATCCTTGATTTGTCTAGGAGGCTTGAGGAAGTTGAGGATAACGATGATGACAATGATAGTTATGTGAGGCCAAATGTCCGGTAGGAGGATTGGGTTGCATATCTACAAAGCATGGAGATAGAAGATCCAGACAAGTGGATTGAGCTAATTAGTGAGGGAGAGCCTTTAGGCTCTACTCCCTCTACATCTTCTTAGATGACTTAGAAGATGGGGCTCATTGTTAGCTCCTCATGGCAGTGAGTCCTTTAAATAGTTTGAGCAGGTATGACAGGTAGATGATGTAAGAATGGCTTGGTATTAGCATCATGACATGTTGCAGATGGGATGGAGTTTCCATGGACCTGACCATGGGTAGATTCTTGGTGAGTCTAATATGTGGCAGAGTCTGAGAAAAGACTGGTGTAGGCATAAGGATGTGCATTCCTATGATTTGAGCGTGACAATTGGACTGATCACCCAACTAGTTTGAGTCATGGGGGTCGACAATGTGCAGAGATGTGTCAACATTATGTTGGAGTATCTTGACGATAGTTCACGATGTGACGCCACATGGTGGAGATGGTCATTTTTCATATGTTGAAGGGATGTTTGGAGTGTATGGGTTGGTTGATATCATGGATCAAGGATTGGTTGTTATCTTGGTGGCAAATGGTTACCAGGATGAGGTATTGTTGAGGACGCTAATGATTTTAGGTGGGGGAGGATGTAAGGCCCTGTAGCCTATGCAATGGGCGAGTGCACCCACAGAGTGAACGAGCGAAGTGAAACAGATGAGTTGCGGACTTATAGTGGGCAAGTTGGGCTCGACCCGCTGGCTGACTTGAACCAAAGTGCGATGGCGGGGTGTGGCCACACACGAGTTGGGCGGGCCGATTGAACATATAACATAAGTGGAGAGTCAGCCGGGCGGTATAAAATAGGTTGGCCAGGTGGCACGACTCACCACCAAACCATTTGAATAGGCGATGTAGTGGATTCAAACGACAAGCATGTTTCGGTGAAGAGTTCTCAACCAAAGTGCGAAGGGGAATTGCAGCAAGTTCAAGGCCGAAGGTGACTACGGTAGCCGTAGGTCATGAACCCACATGTCGAGTGACTCCACATGACAGAAGAAACGGTGAAGGCGTTCGGGCACAGTTCAGCGATTCGGGCAAGGCTGCATGGCGAATGCGCTTGCCACGAGTTGGTAGACAGGCATAATGATGGAATGTTGAACGAAGGTGTTCGGTTAGCTCAGTGAGTCGGGTAGGGCTGCACAATAGGTGCACTGCCGACGATTTGAGATGAACAGGTAAACGTCGGGTAAACGTGTGTGGCGGGCAGGCATGCACGACGAGTTGGTTGACATGGTGAACATGTGGATGGGTGACCTGGGTAGGGTGCGTTGTGCACGACAAAACGAAGGAGTGCCGGTTTGGAAATGAAGCTGTGACTCGTGTGGAGGGTGCCCAGGTGAGTTGACACGGTTGCGATGAGGCGCACCCAAGTTGGGAAAACAACACAAAGAAGTTGAAAATTTGGCTAAGTGTAAATTTGGGGTCTCCCAAGATTTAACTTATACTTTGTAAAAGTGAAAATTATATATATTGATTTGGTATACTATTGTGCAATTGTATATGTTAATTGTTGTTGATGATGAATGTGTATGGGTTTTCATCTGTATAAAGGACAAATATAACACTTGGCAACGAAAAAAAATCTAAGTACGAATGTTAGGTGTAGTCCATGAACATACGTATTGGTGAAAGGAAAGTGTTCAGTGGTGCCGCACCTCGCTATAGTGCGGTTGGAAGATTACCGCCAGTATAGAGGCGTGACAAATATGGTCGTGACTGTACCATAGCATTTTTGAATTTCTGGAACCTTAATATGTTATTAAAATGTTAAAAATTATTAATTTATATTAAATTGTTTGTTTTTTAATCTATTTTAAATTAATTAT
>APFE031190942.1:0-14662 GCA_000404065.3 Pinus taeda
CCTATCAGAGTTGGGCTTTGAGCAGCAGCATCCGACTACACTTTGGTGTGATAATCAAAGTGCCATTCAGCTTTGCAAAGATCCAGTTCAGCATCAGCGCAGCAAACACATTGAACTACACATGCACTTCATCAGAAAGCTCATTCATGACCATGTTCTTGAAGTGCAATATTGTTCAACAGATGATCGGGTTGCAGACATCTTCACAAAGGCTCTCACAGAGGCGAAGTTCACTAAACTTCGATATATGCTTGGAGTTCAGGAAGTTGTCACTAAGGGGGGATAGGCTCTAGTGCCTCCTTCCTTCTCCTATTGTGTCATATTTGTAAATCCTTCAATCCTATCCCAAGTTGTTCTTAAGGGGGGATGTTAGGATATTCCGACACATAGGAAATAGTTAAGTTCAACTTGGTCTAGTATAGAGTTAGGTATAGAGTTAGGTAAAGTGTGTTTCTTTACCGTTGTACATTTTGTAACTTACAACGACGGTCACGATATGTAGTGATCCGACGGTTCATTCTCTCCTCGGTATTACCGACACTTGATCCTTGGCTTGACACCCGATTGGTCCATGAATTCTATTTAAAGCGCATGGAGGGTCATTTGTAGGTTCACCGTGCATGAGAGAAGCTTATGTAAATTTTCATTCTTTTATTAATAAATTTCCTGTAGTAGCCACGTTGGTGCAGGCCATGGATTGTTTCCCTCTCTGAGGGTTTTAACCACATCAAAATACTGGTGTATTGATCTGTGATCTGTTTGTGAGCGGTGTCCTTTTGGTGTTCTGTCCGAGGAACTTACCCTATAAATTCCTACATTGAATCCCAAGATGTAGGCTATCATGTCAATAATAAACTTTCCTGCTTCATTAGACCAAGTGTCCAAGTATGGATGAGGTTCCTGAGATTGACAATTGGGTTTCATAAATATTGCGCCTATTCTGGTTATTTCTGAACTTGGCAATTTAGCACCTTCGTCAAGCAGAAATCCCAAGGAAAGAGGAGTCAATGTCCCAGTTGGCTTGACATGCAGCATCTCATTTATTGATTCAGGGGTGATATAAAATAGAACTGTTCCAGAAGGAGACATCACTACCCTTTGAGTGGGCTCATAAGTGGCATGGCATTGGTGAATGAGGTCAGGAAAAACATTTACACAAGGAAGGTAGTACATGGGCATATTAGACTCCCAAATTCCAAAGATGTCAGCTTTGTTTCTGTAGCTGTTCTTGATCTCACAGAAGGCCTGGAGATGAGGTTTGTTACCCATTATGTCATTAATCTGGAAATCCTTGTCAGCTAGGGGTAACCATTCAAGTTCTTTATGTGGAGCCTTGAGAGGGGCCACATTGAGGGCCACTCGAGCAGGGGCTTCCATCTTATAAATTTCCTTGTGTTTTTATTTGAAATGTGGATCTTTGTAGCAATAGTGGGCAAAATAGCGGCCCTGGGGCTTTTTTTAGAGGATTTGCAAACTGGAGTGCTTTGTTTTGACTTTGTTGGGCAAAATTTGCAGCAGAGAATGAAGCTTGGAGGGTTTTTTCAGTAATGAATGGGTAGCAATACCTTCAGGGCCTTTCCTTTGACAATTACAGACTAGAAAGACCTAGAGCTGGCTTAAATGAGAGAGATTTGCAGAGGGAGAGGGAGTTGGTAGATTTTCTTGTAGAAATGTGGTCAAAATAGTAGTTTCAACAATTTTGCAGAGGGAAGTCAAAATAGGGAGCTTGGGAGCAAGACTCAGGTGAATACCTATTTTTCTCGGCTTACTGTGAGAATTGTATAGACAGGTACGCAATGTGCAGCTTTTTTGATGAAAAGTGGTCCTGGTGTATTTATCTGCAGGCAGCAGGGTGAATTTTAATAAGTTTCTAGGTTACTCGAACAATTCTACAGCGAAAAATCGAAATTCAGAGGGATTTTTAGCAGGATTATGGTAAATACCTGTTCTCACAATGCATTGGAGTTACTTGCTGGTTGGGAGACGACTTGCAGAGTGGGACGCCGAGCTATGGTGGTCGAGGTGACGGACTGAAGGTTTGGTGGTGATTTTGTCATCGTATGCATGCGCAAGTTCAGTAAAATAATGCATTAACAATGGGTAAAACAATCACTTTCATAGGCTTATTTAACAAAATTCAGCTTTATGGGCTTTTTGGCACTTTTTGTCATGACGTCATCATGACGTAGATTTTTTGTCATGTAGCGGGGTACGGAAGGTGACGTGGTGGATGACCTGGCGCTGAGGTGGAAACAGTGATGTGGAGCTGATGTGGATATGACATCACCAGATGACATCAGCGGCGGGAAGTAAGGGCACTAAGTGGTATTATCGCACTGCTTTTCGAGTAGCGGTAGTAGTGAGCGGGGGGGGTCGCGATACAGCCGGGTGGGCGACGCGTGTCCCCTGTACTGCAGCGAAACCGCCATTTTCCTGGAACATAAAGTTCGGGCGCTGGGGGCATTGCGATACAGCTATGCACCGTTGTATCTGAGAGCCTTGATCCAACGGTTAATGGCGAATGGAAAATAGCGGGGGTGCGGTACGGGACCCACCATAATGTCTTGGCGCTTTATAATGTTTTTGCAGGGTTTTCAATGTATTGTAGCTTTGGACTTTGGCGGATTGGTTATTCATATAACCGATGGTTTAAATGAAGCCCAACATTTAAATTCGTGTAAAGGGTTATTATAAGGTTCCAAGTGAACCTATAATTCCCGAAAATCTTTATTATATGGCTATATTTCCCATGGTCGGGATATTAGTTTTTTAGGGATTTTTTTATGTATTTTACATAATAGGGGGAGGGAAAAATTTATATAGGAGCTATATAATAGAGTTAGGAGGTTAATATGAATATGTGGGATGGATATGTATGGATAAAGGCTAAGTTTATAGAGTGAAAACTTAGGCATGGGGGAATGAAAGGATACCAAGTTATGAAGTTTGGGAAACTTGGGAAAATTGAATAAAAACATTTTACACAAGAAATGTGGCTTGTTTTTCCTAGGTGAAAACACCGTTTCACTTAGTTTTTTCCATGAAATGAAGTGGACTAAGGGCAGTGAGCAGATCTCATTGTCCTTGGGGGGATGTTAGTAAGTGTTCTTGGAAAAATGAGGAGGGAAATTAGTCATGCTCCATCTGTTTTGTAACCACCTTTCCATAGCACCTTATGATATTTATGAGATGAAACCTGTTCCAAAGGAGCAAATGGCTCATAAACCTGCTTCTACAACATCAAAACTTCCTACCCAGCCTAGTACACCTAACCTTTTTTCTTCATTTTCATTGGGTGCATTTGAACTAACAAACCCTAATTCTTCTCTTTTCTTTTAGCTGCCCTCCTATCTAAGTCTACCCTTATCTCTTCCAGGGGCTCAGATTAAGTTGTTGAGACCCTTTGCTTCCCTACCTAACTACTTGTCTGCCAAGCTTGAACTGTTTGTACAGACCTTTATTCTCTATTCTAAGACATGTAAATTCAAACATGAACTTGGCCAAGATTAAGTTGTTTGGCCAATCAGAAGCTATGATAATAGTCAAGCAACTGTACATAGTGAAATTATTCAAAATATGGAACCTTTGTAGTATGAAAAGGATGAACATAGTTGGCACTTCTTTAGTCAATCATGAAAAATGAAACCTATTGGTATATGAACCTAACAAGACCATGAAAACCAGTTAACAACCTTCAAGTTGAAATTTCCTCAGTTCCTTTTGGGTTATGAGGGGAAGACAAATTCATTTTCTTGTACTTCCTTCGAATTGTTTTTAATATTGTATCCATTGCCTGGAATTTCCTGAGTTCCCTTTGGGCAATGAGCAAAAGACAAATTGAATCACCTATACTTCCTCAGAATTGTTTATAATATTGTATCCATTTCTTGCATTATATTTTCCACATTTTAGTTGCAAGCAATGGAATCCATGGCTTGTTATGAGCAATACATCCCTAACCTTGTTCACTAAGAAATATAATGTGGGAAATATTTCAGCTGATTGTGGGAAGCTTCCAAGGGCTAGATCAAATGGACAATGCATCTTTTGGAAAGAGGGCCTAGATTCTAAAATTAAGGGCCTTGACAGTTGGGATTAGAAAGAAGGAATTTTTTACAAGGATTGGGCTTTAAAATAGACTAGAAATAAAAGGCAATAGATGAAATACATGTTGTAGGAGAAGAGGACAAGTCTGGACTCTGGACAAAAAACTGATGGAAATTATTCAATTTATACCACTAACCATAAGTTCCCATTTATGAAAGAAAATTCATAGAGTGATGTGATAAGATCATGCCACCACCACCAACTATGCCACCACCACCAACCAACATCATTAGTCTTCAATGTATAAACTATCTCACAAGAAGGTCTCTTAAAGGACACTATGTTGAGAGCATAGGAACAAGATGTTGATTACCTAGGTATCCCTGGGTGTGTTTACTTCCAACATTCTTTCTGCTTATGAAATCATTAAAACCCAGATTAACCAAATAAATATGCAATTGAAGAAAAAAGACATTAAAATTGACTCCCATGACAATTAAAAAACAATGCATTCTCATTTGAGATCTATGTTTGATCACCAATCCATGGCATGGGAATACTGAGGCCCACTAATGAGACAATTCTTCTGATAGGGTCATCAATATAGTTTTGATCCTCATAAGTTAGAGTGGTCAATATTTGATTTTCCAAGTAAGAGGAATAATGTTTTTGAATTTTATCCTTACGCCTTCGAGTATCCTCCTCCATGATCCTTTGAAGATGTTGGTGAACTAAGTGCTTTGTCATTTTTGTGCATGTTCAAATAAAGTAGACCTAACCAACAGAGCTTTCAACATCTACATTCACCAGCAAATTGACAACTCTATTTCCATCTTGGTGTGTATGGTGAAATGCCATAATTTCAATCCTACTTCAAACACACTCAATCCTATTTCTAATAATGCATGCCACTAATGAGACTGTAAGGATTGAGAGGAGAGTAACATCGATAATTTTTTTAGCAAACCATGACAAAGTGAACCACCTTCAAGTTGAAATTTCCTTAGTTCCTTTTGGGAAATGAGGGGAATACAAATTCATTTGGTTGTACTTCCTTGGAATTGTTTGTAATATTGTATCGATTCCCTAAAATTTCCTCAGTTACGCAATGAGCAAAAGACAAATTGAATTTCCTGTACTTCCTCATAATTGTTTTTAATATTGTATCCATTTCTTTCATTATATTTTCCAAATTTGAGGTGCATGCAAGGGAATCCATGACTTGTTATGAGCAAGACATTCGTAATATTGTTTTCCAAGAAATATAACATGGGAAATATTTTATCTAATTGTGGGAAGCTTCCAAGGACTAGGTCAAATGGACAAAGCATATTTTGGCAAGAGGGCCTAGATTCTAAAATTAACGGCCCTGAAAGTTGGGCTCTAAAATTAAGGGCCTTGGGAGTTTGGCTCATAAAGAAGGAATTGTTTACAAGGATTTGGCTCTAAAATAGACTAGAAACAAAAGGCAACATATGAAATACATGTTGTAGGAGAAGAGAGGTTTTCCCTCTGGATAAAAAACTAATGGAAATTTTCAATTTAGACCACCAATCATAAGTTCCCATTGATAAAAGCAATTGCATAGAGGGATGTGATAGCATCATGCCACCACCAACCATCATCATTATTATTCAATCTATAAACTTCCTAACAATAATGTCTCTTAAAGGAAACTATGTTGAGAACATGGGAACAAGATTTTGACTACCTATGGTTCCTTGAGTGTGTTTAGCATTCCTACTAGCAGTATCTATACTTATCAAATCATTAAAATGGAGAGTAACCAAATAAATATGCAATTGAATAAAAACAAAAACATTAAAATTGAGTCCCATGATAATTAAAAAAGAATTTCTTCTCATTTGAGATCTATGTTTAATCACTAGTCGATGCCATGGGAATACCAAAGCCCTATAATGAGACAATTCTTTGCATAGGGTCTCATTAGAGTCTTGATCCTCATAAGTTAGAGCGATCAATATTTGATTTTCCAAGGAAGAGGAATGTTTTTTTTTACTTGTATCCTTATGCCTTGGAATATCCTCCTCCATGATCCTTTGAAGATGTTAATGAACTCAGTGTTTTGTCATTTTCTTGCATGTTAAAATAAAGAAGACCTCACCAATAAAGTTGTAAGCATCTACATTCACTAGTAGATCGACAACTCTATTTCCAGCTTGGTGTGTATCGTGAAATTTCATAAGTTCAATCCTACTTTAAATGTGCTCAATCCTATTTATGATAGTGCAAACCACTAATGAGACTCTAAGGATTGAGAGGGGAGTACCATCGATAATTGTTTTAGAAGACCATGACAACCTATGAACCACCTTCAAGTTGAAATTTCCTCAGTTCCTTTTGGGCAATGAGGGGAAGACAAATTCATTTTCTTATACTTCCTCAGAATTGTTTGTAATATTGTATCCATTCCATGGAATTTCCCTCAGTTCCCTTTGGGAAATGAGATGAAGACAAATTGAACTGCCTGTAATTCCTCATAATTTTTTGTAAAATTGTATCCATTTCTTGTATTATATTTTCCACATTTTAGTTATGAGCAAGGGAATCTATGGCTTGTCATGAGTAATACATCCATAATATTGTTCCCCAAGAAATATAATGTGAGAAATATTTCAGCTGATTCTAGGAAGCTTCCAAGGGCTAGATCAAATGGACAATGCATCTTTTGGTAAGAGAACACAAATTCTAAGATTAGAAAGACATCTATTATTTGATTAGGTCTAGATCCTTTTAGGATATTCTTTAGATAGAGCCTTTATGTTTTGATCATGCTTTTTTTACTCTACCATGCGAAATGGAGATTTCCCTGCAAAGCTGCAAATGCAGTAGCCACTACTTGTTTCCCTGAAATTTTTTTCACATATAGATTGGTGATTGTTAGTTTCTAACTCACTTCTTCACCGCGTCAGGAAATATTTTGCTAATGGAAAATTTGCCACTAACATCTGTTGTCAAGGTCTAAGATGCTTCTCTCTCACATTTCCTAAACAAAATCGAGTCAGATGTTTTCCTTAATTCATATTCCAAAATTTGTTATTGCAATGTCATGGATAGTAAAATATGTGTTAAGGGACTTGATGTGGAGACTTGAAATTAAATTGTGGGAAAATGCTACTCTCTAGATTCTAGACATTGGTATAACCATCTCCAAGGAAGCCTGCCAATTCCACCCATTTTTTCCACAAGGATCAACATTCACATCATTACATATTCTTCTCCTATATAGTTATAACAACCACTAACACCAAAATGTCAATCACTTTTTTAGACCTCTCTTATTTGGTAGGTAGAAAATAAGACAGAAAAACTAGCTAGATGTGGATATTCCATCAAGACAAGGTTAATATATCTTGAGCTTTTTGTCTATGTTGTTCAAATCATTTCTCATGTGAAACTTCTTGCAAATATTTTACAACCCTTCATCTCTTTCACCATAAGTGTCCATTTCCTTCCATGATTCCTATATCATTTTGAAAATGCTCTCATTTTCCTACTTGAAATAATTGGAAACAAGATCATGGAATATATCAAATGGTACAATGCCTTCAAACTACAATGGTGATGTAGCCATTTCCCCTGTGGATATTATAATCTCATTTAGTTAGCTATCATTCCATGTAAGAACCACCAAACAATGTAACTGGACAAGCCTCAACATATAGGTTCCTTTTTAGGCTAGCGTTGAAGTTGCAAAATCAACTAGTGCTTGCTAAGCTATCAAATGAGATCATGAATTTCCATCCCTTGATATATTGAAAGTGTACTATTACAAACTTTTGAAAAAGTGCATACAACCCAAGAAGGGAGCTCTAACCAACAACTCCATGTCCCTAACTTATTTTTCATCTTCAACTAATGGAACAATATTTCTTCCTATAAGTAGTTTGACTAGAAAGAGTCTAAAATTGTATATATTATTTTTTGTTGTAAAAGGTGTTTGTTGATATATTGTTAGGGTCATTATCATCATATGTTTTCTTGAGGCTTGAATTTTTACCATTAAATGTTTGTTCTTTGGAAATTCAAAAATCTGCCATTCTTACTCTCATAAGATGGTTCAACAATATATTGGCAGACTTAATGCTGCAATGCATAGCTAGTGGTACAACCCCATAAAATACTCACCTTTAACTGATCAACTGCTATAGGTTGGAAAAAGAAACCTAATTTTTTAGTCATTTTAGGAGTCATTTAGACCTGTAGATACAATTAGGAAACATGATAGGAAAGTCTTAGAGTGTATGCCTGACTGGTCCAACAAAGGCACTACATCAAGCCCTATAGGATGCCACTTTGGCATGTTCATCTTCCATATTTGATGCCATTAAAATCCAATGAAAAAATATTATCTTTCTCTCCACCTCCAAGATTCACATCCTAATCATTCCACTACTGGAATGAATGCCCCAAAATGCAGATGCATTTTCAGGAGTAACATGAGGCTTCCTTGACTCTTACCCCCACACCATTTGACACTACACCTTTTCCCTATCCTTGACCTATGCCCCATGAAATGTTGGTCTAAAAAAGAGTGAAGGCTCCATAAAATCTCCATTTTCCTATTTTTCATGATTAGCCCATTCCTCACAGCTAGAAGGCCTACACAACTCACTAAGTGCTTTATTTCATATCTAGGGTTGGCTATGGTAGTGGTGATAAATCATTGGTTGATTGGTGAGGAGGTTACACTTCACATGTTCCCATTATCTTATGTTGTTAATCATCACTTGGCACTTGGTGAGACCTAGGTTACACTTCGACAAGTTCCCCTTTACTCTCTTGATTTATTATTGGGGTTGTATTAACACATGTGGAAATAACATATTGATTATTTTGGTGAAGGCAATATATTTTTATACCATGCTTGGCACATACTTTACAACTTGTACTATATCTTGCACATTATATGGTATAGTCCTACCCTTGATTTGAGTTGTTCATACATATGGTTGTCCACACTCTTTATCCATGACACATTTGTTTACATAGAAACAATATCATATTCATTGGGGTTGTACATCACTATTTCATGGAGTCATGGGTAAACATGCCTAGCCCTTCGTTATGAAGGATACACTATTTATCACATGGGCTTTCAAACTTTTAATATTTTGGAGCTGCCATTGTGATGTCATGGGTCCAAATGTTCCCATATTGTTATAGTGGTGGATACATATAGTATGCTATGGAGATATTTTTATTTTTGGCACTTGGATCCATCCTGTGATAGTTATTCACATGAATGGAGCTATGCCTTTGAGTTGTGGGTTGATATGTCATGGGTTGACATTTCCATTACTTAGCCCATTACATTTGAGGACATGTGACACTTTGATTTAATGGGGATGGATTTTCATTATATTGACTCGTTGAGCCTCCATAATGATTGATTAATTTGTCGCGTGTATTGGGGTTATCACATGAATTTTCCTTGAATTGGAACCATTGGTTGGTTTGAGTTTTAGGTCCTTCACACTTAAATGGGTAATTATAATACTTTAACATTGTTGTCTTGTCCAATGGATTTGGTTACATAAGAACATTTTTGAATTTTTTTTCCTTGGATATTTTATTAATTTTTGTAGGAAACGTTAGTGGATCTCAATGACTTATTGTTATTTCTAGTTAGAAAGTTGTCGAGGGGGTTATTTTATTGTATTAGTTAAAGAACTAATGGATATGGGAAAATGATTACTTATTTATGTTGATATGTTCCTGAAATTTAAATATTAAGTTCCTAAGATGTTCTTTTCTATGATGAATTTTTATTTGCTGTGTTTATACAAGTCATCTGGTCACATAGTGGCCACTATTGCCAAACTAAAGAAAACTTGTTCGAGTTTCTTTATTTTTTGAGAAGAAATAGCATTGACATTGCTGATGTTGAGGTATATGTCATAAATCCTTTATAGTATACTTTATTTTATATTCTAGTGTTCATATTCTTTCATTTTTAGTAAAGCAACTCAATATTGCTAGTAAAAAGAAGAAATTGAAGAAAGAGGAGATCAAGAACAATGGAGTGACAAATGTAGAAAGAGAGAGAAGAGAATTGGTCTAATGATACCCTTAATGTCAATATCTTGCATGAGATCTAGATTGATGGTCGAGTCTTTAGAGTTGGTGAATTCACTTGCAATGCCTTGGAACCACAATGTTAATGTTTTGAAGTGATGAAACAATATTTCATGTGTAAATTGTAGTCCAACCAATATTAAGTTGGAAATTCATATTGTAATACTTGACATTTCATATAATATAATTTTTGCGGTTGAAATTATTTATAGCTGTACTTGACATTATTTAGTATTATCATTAACATATGTAACTTTGCATTTTCATATTAGTTGAACATGCACATTGTATACCATTTTTTTAATTTAGTCACAAAATCATACTAATTAATTTATGTTGACTAATAATGAACACAAAATTAATCTAAAACTACTAAATTAGTAGTCTATATTGATTAAAGGTGAGCACAAATAAAATGAATATATGACTAAATTGGTCGTTTATAATTATTATTAATGAAATCCAATGAAATGAATATAAACTACTAAATCAATTGTTTATATAATGAATATGAAACTACCAAAAAAGATAAATGACTATTGTAAATTATAATTTTTTATTACAAATGATGACTAAATTTTGCATATATATGACTATTAGTAGCTAATTTATAGTATCTTATAGCACAACCAAAATTTAGTCATATTTCTTTGGTCATTAATTGTGGCAATTAATGACTAAATAAATTACTAAATTAATAACAAAATTAAGGACTAAATATACTACTAGAAGATAAATTTGAGACAACCAATTAATGACTAAGCTAAATACGACTAAAAGTTGGTCACGCTATAAGATGATGTAAATTAGCCACTATTGGTCACCGACTAAAAAATGATAGTTTATATGCAAAATTTAGTCATTATTTTAGTAACAAATTAGCCATTTTGTACTAGTAGTACACCACAAACTCCTCGTCTGGATCTACAATCTTTAGCATTGGTGCACGTGTCAACAATTTCTTAAGCTGCTCAAAACTAGCCTCACATTCTTCTATCCATTCAAAATTCTTACCTACACTGTTGCAATGATATGATAGGATATGCAATGCATGAGAAGTCCCTGATGAACCTCTTGTAGTAACCTGCCAATATCATGAATGATCTAACTTCATCCACATTCTTAGTAGTTGCCCACTCCATGATAGAACTTATCTTTTCTGGATCTACTGATATGTCGTCCTTAGACACAACATGCCCCAAGTAATCTACCTCAGTCTGAAAGAAGTTGCACTTGCTAAGTTTAGCATACAACTGATTCTCTCTTAGCAACCTCAATACTACTGCTATTTGTTCGACATATTCTTCCTCATTCTTAAAATATAACAGTATGTCATTAATAAATACAATAACAAACTTATCCAAATATGGACGCAACACACTATTCATCAAACACATGAATTTAGTTGGAGCATTAGGAAAAATGAATGTTACAACAACAAACTCATAATGCTCATACTTGGTCCTAAATGTAGTCTTGAAGATATCCTCTTCCTTGATGCATACTTGATGGTATCCCGATCTCAAGTCAATCTTAGAGAACATTGCTGCTTCCTTCAATTGATCAAACAAATCATCAATCCTTGGCAAAGGGTACCTATTCTTGATTGTTACCCTGTTCAACTACCTGTAGTCAATGCACAATCTAAGATTACCATCTTTCTCCTTTACGAACAACACTGGTGTACCCCAAGTCAATACATTGGGTCTGATGTATCCTTTGTCCAACATTTCCTTCATCTGCAACTTTTACTCTACCAACTCAGGTGTGCTTATCTTATCACGTGCTTTTGATGCTGGAGCTACCCTTAGCACCAACTCAATAGAAAATTCTACCTCCCTGTGAGGTGGCAACTCTGTAATATCCTCTGGAAATACATCATGAAACTGCTACAAAAAAGGGTACCTGCTTAACACATCAACATCCTCAACCTCATTACCCTTGTCACTAGAGATGTGTATTACAAAAATCACACAACCTTTTCTACAACTACCCTTAGCCTGCATAGCGGTAACCATCCTCACTGATGTATGCTTATTCTTTCCCTGTAAACTCCTCTTTTCCCCACTATCATCCACACACTCAATAGCCTCATCGAAGCAATCTGCTTTTCTTCTATGAAGGTATAGCTAATCCATATCCAAAATCATACTATATGATCTTAATGGAAATACATTCAAATGTGTTGGTGTATGCATACCATTTAACTCAGATGCACAAGCTCTTAACCAATGGTGAACTCGCTTCTTTTTACCTGTAGCCAATTGTACCAACCAAGATTATGCATGCACTTCTTTTCTCCAACCACACTTATCCACAAGGTAAGGATTAATATAACTATAGTTAGATCCAAGATTAATCAAAATAGAAACAAATTGATCACAAATATTACCATCCATCTCAATGATCAATGCCTGATGATCTGCCTTCATGTTGTCCACAACTACATAGATCCGAGGAATTCTATGATCGACATCACCAACTATATAAACCTCGTGAGAAAGGTAGATTTGGGGTCGACCACCACTCTGATACTGCAGAAAATCCATCTTACGATGATCCCTACCACATATCCAACATTGCAATGGTTCCCTAACACAACCTCTAGCCTACTACTCTCCATTTCCTTTCTCAGCTGTATTGAATCTCTTGTAAGGAACTACATTTTCTTTCTCACTTGCATCTTGAGGTCTTCCTCTCTTTGGTGGCCATTTTCCTTTAAATTTGTCATTTCTTTTCAAATCATGCTTAGGCTCAACCTTGCACTTCAACTACTCATAAGAATTCTTCAACTTTCAGATGGCCTTCTCCAATGATCTGGGCTCATTGAACTCAATCCGGTCTTTGTTTGCAACTGAAAATCCACTGATGAATCTATGAATCTTGGAATCCTCCTCCCTAAGGTAAAGCACATATCTCAACAATTCTAGAAACCTATTAGTATACTCTTCATCTATCATAGAACCCATCCACAACTCATAAAACGCCTTAGGCCTATCATCACAGTAGCTCTTAGACAAGTACTTCTTCTTGAAGATTCTTTCAAACTTATGCCATGTCAAATATTCCTCATGTATATCTTTAACATTCTTCACGTATTGCCACCAAATATTCTCTTTACCTTTGAGACTGAAAGTTTCTATCTTTGCTTTCATGTTTTTTGAATAATCATGCAATCGGAAGAATTTCTTCATACCAAGCAACCATGCCTTTGCATCCTGTGATTTCTTCATTTCTCCATTAAAGGTAGATGGCTTTGATTTCTTTAACTCATTCAAAAAGTATCCCCTATCGGTCCTCCTATAAGGATGATGACGATGACAATCATGATCCCTATCATAACGAGAACTAGAGTAATACATGTGTTTATCACCTCTCTCTCTGGGGTGTCCAACATCCTACCATCTATGATCATGTCTAATCTATTCAACCTTTGTCTACTATGAGACTTGCTACCATATGCCTCATTAGTTATGTCCTCTTTTCAATGGCCGATCCGAAGTGGTCCCTGTCACTACAAATTTGACAAACTATGAAGTAGTGTTTCATTCACCTCGGTTAGCTCCTCTTGTGCCATCATGATTTTGTCATTATCTTCTTTGCAACTCCTTATTTCTTCCTTCAGGCTCCTCAATGTGTATTCCAAGTCAAAGAGTGTCACACATCATGTTGCTTATCTGATGCATAGGGAGATTCTATGTAGTATACCACCTTGCTAGCCATCTGATCTCTTTCCTGCAAGGCATACTATGCCAGCTAAACCAATTCGCCATAAATCAATGTACCTTAGCATAATTCGAGGAGGATACCTTGTATGCAAGATCATCAAATTAGTGCAAAACATGTATAACATAACCATGATAACATATAGACATATATCAAGTAAATGCATCAACACATAAACATCATTCCAGCTAGGGTCCAATCATCCATGCATGGCCATATTAATAATGCATGCTATGATCTCCTGCATGACAACAACCATTACTCCATTGTACACATTGCCTCGTGCAAATATCAACATGCATAAGAAATTCCTAATCAACTACACATACGCATAACCACATAATATGAAGCATAAGCGACCAATTATTGCAATCAACCTACAAGAGTGATACATGCAATCAATTAACCAAGAATCTAACACAACATGTAAGTATGTAATCAAGATGCATATAATCATATAACAAATCATATACTCATAACAATGCATTCCATAAAATAGACATCAATTTCATCATGATAACCTTACTACAACCTTGATAAATGTGATGTTGTGCAACAAGCACATGGAACAGAAGTGTAAGAGGCACACATGCAATTGACATGCATGCATGACCACACATAGCCCATCTAGTACGAGGGGTGAACCATGATATGATACTAATCTGTGGTACCAGATATGACCCAAAGAGACCACAACCCATTTTGATACCAATATATGGTATCAGATATGACCAAAAGAGAGTGCAACCTACTCTGATACCAATTTGTTGTATCAAATATGACACAAAGA
>APFE031190945.1:0-28277 GCA_000404065.3 Pinus taeda
TATCCAATTTACCGAATCCTTGCCATCAAACTTCTTCATCTTGTTTTTTCTTGATTTTAGGAGCTCAATCTTGAAATGACTGTAACTTTGTACTTTTAGATCTTTAAGCTCTGAAACTACGACCTGTAGTAGTCCTCTGTGTCCTCTTTCTAATGCCACTAGTCTAACTCCAATTGGATTCTCCAATGAAGAGTTATGCCAAATCTCCCACAGTGACCTGATTATAGACTAATTCAGTAGAGCTAACTTGTACGACGTTCCACGTGTCACTGTTTCAACCTTTGACTCTGAGAGATATATAAATGAAAACTACAGTCCGTCCTCTTTCTGTACCTTCTTACGAAATTTCAATCCGATGCTCAGAAAGAAAGTTATGACGATTTTCCCCAGGTCACCTGTTTTGAGTGTAATTCAGGAGTCTGCAAAAAGGCCAACTTCCTCAGATCATATCTCCGAAAATATCCCACAAAACGCTCTGAAATTCGGACCCAAAGTTCAGCGCCAATTCTTCTCAAATGGGTTTTTTTTGCGACTTCTGAAACGTCACAGAAAAAAAGTTATAGCGAAAATGCCACGATGACTTGTTTGGAGCAGCGAAACCCTAGAATCCAAAGCTCTGATTACCAAATGTTATGAAACCAACTCAAGAAAAGATAGATTCAACGCCTTAGAATTCCAGCCTTCTTCGAGGGGGCAAACTCCTTTACATTACATAAATGAACAATTCTTCGATGATTCAAATGAAAAGACCTCCTCTCTATATATAGGAGTCTAAGGGGTCATAACATAATGAGAGCCGACATAACAATAATAATGTAAGGGCACAATAATAAGAATAGTGGGCTTCTATGGGGCACAATAGTAATAATATGGGCACTACATGGGTACATCAATATAATAAGGGGGTTGTACTAATAACAATAAGGGGTTACACTAGTAGTATAGGGGCCTATCAAAGGCACAATCCTTCAACAATCGTCTTAGAGAGAGGCAGGAAACATATGTCTTTCTCGTGCATTAACTGAAGAATGGAATGCATATATTCTTCAACTTAAGGGGGGATTTTCAGAACATTTTGATGGAACGGTATCTTGATCGGAAGGGCCCTGAAGCATAAGCAGAATTCCCTCTCAGCATGGATGTCATCAACAAAAAACTGATGTATCCATTTGAAAAGAAAATTTGTATGGGTTTCCAGAACGAGTATATGGGAGGAATGCCACCATTGAAATCAAACTCCCAATAATTTCGAAGGGTATGTTTTAGAGATTTTGGAGAAAGCAATTAAATATTAACTAAAAATTTTGAGCTTGATGAAGATGGTCACTGGAGAGGTAAAGAAAATTACTAACTTCGGAAACATTGAACTAATTTTTGGGTTAAATAGTAAGGGCGCATTAGTCTTTTTAAAAGCTTCACGAGTTAACTATTGGGTATCAGAGACTAGAATTTAACTCGCTATGTGTTTGCAAGTGAAATTCATCTGTTGTAAAGATGACTTGTGCTAGTGAAATTCATCAGTTGCAGAGATGACTTGTAGATGAATTTTTGGAGAGTAGATTACCTAAGTGATGAAATAGATTGCTCCTCAATCTGATTTTGTTTCCTAGGACCATAAATGTCACAATGAACTAACGCAAAATCTACATTGCTCTAAATTTAGATATTTCAAATTTTGGTGGGGAAAGTACTTGTATAAATTTTGGTGGGTAGTAACTACTAATATGTTTGCATATTTAAATTTTTAACCTTAAAAGTGCTTAATGAATAAATAAACTAATGGTATATAGTAACTCCTCGTAAGAAGTAATGTGGTTTTGGACTGCGATGGAGAGGGTTCCTGCAAAGGCATTCGCGAACGAGCGCCGAGTCGCTGGCTCGAACAATGACGGAGCGAGGGCTCGCAGGAAGAAGGTGGCCTGGAACCGGTATGGCAGGCAGTTTCAGTGGGGGCGGCATGCAATGCCGGCAGCGCCGAAGTCAGGCCCAGCGGTAAGAGGGGCAAGGAATCCTCACAGATACAGGCTTGCCCGGTTTCTCAAGATCAATCCGAGGTTCCAAAATGCTGCCGTCCTCAGGCCATCAAAGGGAAGGAGCTTTCGAGGGCTGGGTCGAAGCACTCTCGAAGCAAGGCGATTAGATCTTGGGTCCCAGACAATGCAAAATCCTAGATCTGGAACCAAATCCCCCATATATGACGCAGATCCTTCTTACCATAGATCAGCCGCAGATGGGTTCCTCAAGGAATGGCAGATTCTCAGCTACTTTCATCAGATCTGTGGCAACGAGCATAGATCGAGCACAAGTTTTGCAGATCTAGACCTGAAAACGAAAAACCCCAAATATGCTTTCCAATCGCCAGTTCTGGGGAACAAAACAACAAAGCGGGGTAATGACAAGATCACTGGAATCACAATGGCTGCAACTAGAAACGTGCTAGCTGAAGGAAAAAATCCCTTCCTCGATGGCAGTCATCAGGTAACAAAAACTTGTTTTCAGATTTTCATAAAAACCCCAGAGTCGAAATCTTTTTTAGTATGGGTACATGCAGATAGTACTGTGATGCAGCTGAAGTAGCAAATCTGCGTTTTGTCTAGATATCCTAGACAGATCCAACACCTAGTAAATGGCAGATGGTCTCTCCAAGACAGCGAAACCATGGAAAGCTATGGGATTAGCCCAGGAGAAACCATAGTTTTGAACCTCAGACTGAGGGGAGGAGCCCCTCCGCAGGCAAGCAGCTCAGGAGGGGAGAAGGGGAAAAAGACAGCATTTCAGCAACAACCCAAAGGAGGGAATTCATATAAAAACATCCTTCGGGGTAAAAAAGATTCAGGATCCGCTCCAGATCAAGGCAGGTATACTCCTAGGCCATACATAGTAGATCAGTTAGGGCAAACCCCAGCCCTAAATTTTGACTCTACAGGACTGGATGATTTCGTAAAGTCATATGAAACGCAGGCCCTAATATGTCGTTTTAACAGTTTTTGGCCTAAACCAATGGATCTATTCCATTGGATCTTCACCAAGTGGACCATGGAATGTGACATACATCTATGCTCCAAGGGGTTTTTCATAGTAAGATTCACATCCAAGGAAGTTAGAGATACAGTCATCAGCGTTGGGCCGTGGTTTTGGGGAACAGTAGGGCTATTCATGACCGCATGGTTTCCAGATTTCGACCTAAACAAAATGACTGTATCCATAGTACCGGTTTGGGTGCGCCTATACAACCTTCCCCTTCACTTCTAGAGCGAACAAGTCCTAGAAGGTATTGGGAACAGCATAGGCAAATATATTAAAACAGATCTGGAGAGGATTGATGAAAGGGTCTACACCTTCGCATGCATTTGCGTAGAAATGGATCTAAGCAAAGGGCTGCCGGACAACATAAGGCTGATCTACAAATAGCAAAATTGGTTACAGGCATTAGACTGTGAAAACACAGCTTTCAGATGTAGGCTCTGTAGGCAGACAGGACACCTGCAAAGCTCATGTCCAGAAGGCAAGAAAGTAAACAGTAGAAAGAAGCAAAAAGGGAAGCAGAGGAAAGGATGGCAATTCCCTCCCCCAGACTCAAAGGATGAAGAATCAGAAGCAGAGGAGGAAGATCTCACTGCAGAGAATGCCGAGGTTACTCAAGAAACAGAGACTCAGAAGGGTACCACTTCAGCTACAAAGGACTCACAATATCACTCAAAACAGGCGGAGAAGAATCAGGTACAGATGACAAGTGCGGACCATAGCATGGGCGGCAGCAAACGGCATCACCAATCAGATACTTCAGACTCAGATAAAGAACCAGGCCCACAAAATACAGAAACACAGCTAGTCATTGCTTCGATCGAGCCCACTCAAGGAGAATGGCGCAAGGTTGAAAAGAAAAAGGGGAGAAAAACTTGAAGCGTGAGTTTTACTCAATGCCGGAATTCAGTTTTTCTTTCTTTGTCTCTTCTCTCTCTCTCTTTTCTTATTTCTCTGTGCACGTTAGTCTTCTAACGTTGTGTGGGGTGCGTCAGCACCCGAGCCATGTGGCTGCTTACGGAATGCTTAAGTGCATCTGCTAGTGTAACTTTTCATTAATTCTTTTAATAAAAGGTTACCTTTTTTTTCCTTGGAAAAAAAACTCCTCGTAAGAATATTTATTTACATTTTGTTCCTATGTTTTTATTATGCAAACATTTCCTTTAATAATGGTGGACAGTAAGTGATGGTAAATATGTGATTTACCTGAGTATGAACTATTTTCAAGGATTTTAATTTTGAGTATGAACTATTTTCAAGGATTTTAATTTTGAGTGGTTTTCGTCTATATTTGAAAATTTACTACACAAATATCTAAAATAATGGCATAAATATTGCAAATGTATCCAAAATTTATCCACATGACATTTTATTGTGCAAAGGTTGCAATAAGACCTTCAAGTTATGGTCCACTAAAATGTTTAAAAAATATTTTTTTCAATAATATTGAAAAAAAAATTCATTTCTCAAAGTTAAACATTATAACTTACACTCGTCAAAGCTAATAGTGGTAAATGGATTGCTAGGCTCTAAAGACTAATAAGGACATATATTCACATAATATAGAAAATAACATTTCATATAATGAAATTTTATTAGTAATTGATATTTAAGCAATCCTTCGAAGATTATATATTTTATTTTTTGTGGTTTGTTAGTTTGTCCTCAACTCAATAAGTTTAACCTATGGTTTGAGAAAATGTTACCCAATAGTATCTAACCCTATCATTGGATCTATGTTCATTTAAAGCAATGAATTTTTCACCATGAAGTATTTTAACAAAACATTGTGTTTTCATCTATATTATTATATATAATATATATATATATATATATATATATTATATATTAAATATATATATATATATATATGTATGGCGCAACCTCATTATTATCAATAAATGTAGTTAATATATACCCATAAGGTATATCAACCACATAAGTAAATGTGATTGAAAAACATCAATAGCATTTATATATCTATAACAACAAAAAATTAATGGTATAGATTTAATATTAACGAAAATATTAATATTCATATATATATATATACTATATATATATATATATATATATATATATATATACATTCCCTTGGAAAAGGTCGTAATTTCTATTAATGATGAGAAATTACATTCTTTAGATGTCGTAGTATATGCATATTGAGACTGGTTGGCCTCACCATCTGTTTAACAAAAAACAAAAATTTTAGATTCTCCACATAGGGAGTACATTTGAAAATCTCAAAATTGAACTGTCACTTAACAGTTATAGCTAAAAACCTTCAAACTGTCTCTATGGAAAGAGATCTTGCAGGACTATATGTTCAAATTAAAACAACCTACATAATACTAGAAAGGAAAAAATATAAACAATGTGCTTACATCCCCTGTGGCATATGAAGATCTATGAAAGGTCTGTGATAATACTGATGGAAGGTTCCATCAATTTCTTCTTAAATTAACCAGTCCTCTTCCTGCCGGTGCGCTGCCTCCTTTGGTAGGAAGTTTGCCCCTGTGTTGCACTCCCTGAAAATGTGATGACAAAACAAATTATCAAAGGATGATATAAGTTTGTGAGCCTCAGCGAAAATGTGCCTCAAAAAGAATGCAGAGCAATGAGATGTTCTATTTAACCAATTGCAAACTAGTTTGGAATCCCCAAACAGTTGAGATGAGTGTAATGTTTTTCAAGAGCAAAATGGAGGAGGTGTTTGTTGGTGGCTAGCTCAACATAGTTGTTTGTGATCCTTCCCAGATTCATTTGGATCTTGTAGCAATGGGATTCGCTCAGGAATAGAATGCCTCCCCCCCCCCCACAGCCCTCCGCTTGGGCTGATCCATCAAAATAGGCCCAAGGGAGTGTTTTATCAATATGCTCAGGTTCAATGTCCCTTGAGGGAGGGTAAGATTCATCCTCAGGTAATAGATCAAAATATGTTTTCACTCTAGATCTAATAGAGAGCCAGTGGGGATCCCTATGGTCAAAAATGGCTCGGTTCCTAGCTGTCCAGAAGGCCCAACACATCAGTAACGACATATTCCCATCCTTTTCCCCTGTGTCCACTGACCCAGTTGCTCCAAGCCTTAGATAAGTTTCTCCCTCGCTAGGCTTGAAGTGAGGGGTAATGTGCAGAGATGATGTTCCATTGATCTGTGATGATAGGGCAGTCAAGGAAGAGGTGTTCAGTACTTTCCTCATTGCTTCTACAAAGGTGACACCAAAAAGGTCCATGGAAGGATCGCTTCATCAAGTTTAGACCTGTCAGGATTTTGTTGAAAAGAATGGACCACATAAGCAAACGTGTTCTGGGAGAAACTTTTAGTTTCCAGAGAGCTTTCCACCAAGGCTTAGTATGCTCTGGTTTTGCATAGACCATAAGCTTCAGATACCCTTCCTTAGGTGAATATCTCCGGTTTTTTGCATAAGCCGACACTATTTCATCCTCTCCCTCTGATATCCGAGCATGTGCTTGAGTAAGAGCCTCTATAAAATTGTGCCATGCCTGATGCCATTGTGCTGGAAGATGAATGTCTAGGGCCGATTTCCAGGCCTGCTGAAAGAGAGAAGTGTTTATTGGATCAACTATATGGCTGAGATGAGTATAGCCTTGATCAATTAAAAGACCAATCACTTCAACTGGTAGCCTATGAGCATTTCCGCAACCGATCTAGGGATCAACACTGATACCTACATTACCCTCATGAATCCTCCAAGCTAGACCTTCTCGAATGAGGGGGATAGAGTTTAACACCACCTTCCATATGATGGAGATGTTGTTGTTGTTCCGATGATCCAACCAGATCCAATCCATCATATTTGAAGAGGAGATATAATTTGCATGAGAGACCTTTGTCTACAGACTTTGAGACGTAATTAGTTTCCAACCCAATTTTGCAGCTAGTACTTTGGCGAAAATGTCCAGTTTTTTTATGCCCCAACCCCCCCATTTCTTGGGCCTTGCAATAGTATCCCATTTTACCCAGGAAAAGGGACTCCCCTATTTGTTACCTTTCCACAAAAATCTACTGCAAATATTTTGTAATCTAGTAAGAATTCCCCTAGGGACCCATGTGAGAGTCATCTAGTACACAGGGGTCGCTTCCATAACTACTTTAATGAGGATAAGACTGCCTGCTTGAGAGAGGTATCTATGGTACCATATGTTCAAATGTTTCTCAACCTTTGAGATGATCCAGGTCCAATTTGTTATTTTTTAGCCCTGGGGTTTCAGCTTGAAGCCTAGATATTTCAAGCCATCCTCCAGAGAGTGGAGGGTAAATGGGAACCGACGTAAAGCAAATTGCACTTCAGTCTAGGAGCAACTAGCTGCTGACATAGTGGATTTGTGAACATTGATGACCATACCTATTGCCTTCTGAAAGAGACCAAAAACATTTTGTAGGGCAGTTGTGTTTCCAATACGTCCATTCAAGAAAATGAGGACATCGTCCACAAACAATAAATGGGTTAAAAAACAGTTTTCTGTGATCTTAATTCCCACTATTCTGCCCATTCTTTGCTCAACACTTATAATTCTGCTAAGGCCTTCCATAATGAGGAGGAAGAGCAGGGAAGAGAGAGGGCATCGCTGCCTTAGTCCCCTCTCAGCTGAGAAGAATGGGGTAGGGGCACCATTTAGAAGAATATTGTATGAGACATTGGTAATACAACTCATGATCCATTTGAAATATATAAAAGGAAAACCCAGATGAGTAAGCAGCAGACGGATGTATAGCCAATTTTCCCTATCAAAAGCCTTAGATAAGTCCACTTTCAGGATCATACCTTTCAGGTTCCTTAAGTGCACAGAGTGAATAAGTTCTTGTGCAGTTCTAATGGCTTCATGAATTTGATGATGCTGGAGGAAAGCAAATTGGTCAGGGGAGATATGGGCCGAGAGGATGGGCTTGAGTCAGTTCGCAATGATTTTGGCCATTATTTTATAAAGCCAGTTGCATAGTGAAATGGGGCGGAAATCATTAAATGATGAGGGCTTATTGGACTTAGGAATGAGGGCAATGAACATAGACTTGATTGTCAGAGACATCCTCCCAGATATTTGGCAGTCCTCCACCACCTTTAGCAGGTCATGCCCTAGAATGTCGAAGAAAGCGAAGTAAAATTCTATGCTCCAACCATCTGGGCCTGGGCTCTTGTCTTTTTGGAAGCCTTTGATGGTGGCCTCAAGTTCGCCCATAGATACCTCCTTGGAAAGCTACTCCGCTTCCTCCAACTCTACAAACCAAGGAAAGAGTTCTGCTATACACATGGTCTCCAGAATGTTGGCTTCTTCAGGGGTCGAATAAATGCCTTTGTAATGTGAGTTGGGCAAGGATGCCAACTCTCTGGATGTTTTAACCACTTGTCCCTGATCATTTTGGAGTTCCCAAATAGTGTTAATAGCTTTTTGTCCATTTGCAAACTTATGGTAAAACATTGTGTTTTCGTCTCCTTCCTATAGCCAAATCGCTCTGCTCCTGAGTCTCCAGCTTTCCTCTCTGTCTTTAAGAATTTGGGATCTTTGTTTGATGAGGAAAGTGTTGTGCTCTTTTTTCTCTAGTGAGGTGAAGGTGCCCTCAGAATTTTCTTCAATAGCTGAGATGGCATGTTCTGCTTGTCTTAAATTAATTTCATCTTGTTCCCTCTTCTTGTGTGCCCACTCTCTGGAGATGCCCTTTAGTTCCTTGAGATTGCGGACAAAACCCCATGCAGGGTCTTCCTCCTTAGAGATCAAATGGGAGGGGTCCCTGAGCTAATTTGAATTGAATTTGAATGGAGCTTTGATCTTGTGAGAGCTATCATCTAGCTCCATATATATAGGACGATGGTCCAAGATTCCACTAGTGCCCACCCACTGCCTAGTGCGAGAATGTTGGGCATGAAAGGCTTCCTTAATAAGGAAACGGTCCAATCTCCTAGCCAGACTTTGGTTTCCTGTACGGCTTTTTTTCCAGGTGTGCTGAATTTTGGCAGTTGGGATGTCAATCTAGTGGTGATCCTCCAACATATTCACAAAAACATCAGATAGCAGGTCTATCTAAGCCATATGGCCCCAAGATTCCATGAATCCTAAGGAGAATTTTATATCCCCTCCGAGGATGATGTTGTCTACCTGCAAGAGAGAGTTCCTGGATAGCCTGCTCCAAAATATCTCCCTATTCTGGTAGGGGCCATAGACATTTATAACCCTGATTTCAACCTCCAAAGCCTTGGAATAGATGTCAGCTCCAATGGAACCTCCTCCGCCCCAGATGTTCCTTAGATCAATTGTCTGGTTCAAGAAAGCAATTGCGACCCCCCCAGATCTCCCAGAGGTGTCCAGAGCATGAAAGTTCCAGCCCGACATCCATGATTGCAATAAGGAGATGATCAAGTTAGACATACATAGGGTTTCTTGTAAGAAGATCACTTTGACCATCTCGGTCAGAAAGAGTCTTTTCAGGGCTAATTTTTTCTCAGGGCTAGCCAACCCTCGACAATTGAAAGATAAAAGCTTCATGGAGGGGGAGGAGGGGGGGGAGGGTGTCCTTTGCTCTAAGAACCCTTTCAATAGTCTTCTGTTTGCCCTGGACTACCTCTTCTCTAGCTTGAACAATTGCGTTGTTGAGGTTAGAGGGTCGGCCCTTTGATGGTTTGGGGGTAACCAAGGAGAATTCCATATCCAGGTCGACTGCATCCGGCTCTCTCTCTGGTTTTGTATCGGGTGGAGTATTGCGGGGTTGAATTAATAGAGGGGGAGGAAGGCGAATGAAAGGGGATCAGGATAGTGGAGAGGGAGTAGGAGGTGAAAATGGGAAGAGGCACAGGGAGGGAGCATGACATATAGGATTGTCCTACCAGAAGGGGGAAAGGGGGATCCTGGAGGCTGAAAAGGGAGCAGAGGGGAGAGGGGAAGGGGAAACCAACGAATGATGTTGCAAATTAGAAGAGAGAGAAGAATGAGATGCAAAGACATTAGAAAAAAGAGACATATCCGATGAGAAGGCATCACCCTTGGAAGCCCTGGAGCACATTAAAGGAGGGGAGGGAGGCTGAATAGCAGTTTTGCCTTGCCTCTTCTGTGCTGGTGTAGGAGGCACTTCTACTGTATCTAATGTCTAGATTTGTTCAGCTATCTAGGTCTCAGCTACAGGAGGAGGAGGCTGTTCTGCAGGGGGAACCTGTTCCAATTCTTGAAAGTCCTATTTTTGTTTCTTTAGGAGGGGGCATGCCCTATAAAGATGACCCACCTGATGACATCTTCTGCAATGAAAGGGGATGCCTTCATAGTTGAGTAGCTGTTCGCGCGAAAAAGTTTTCCACTGAATTTTGATGTGTTCCTGAAGACCTCCTCTAGTGTCCAAATGAACATGAATTATTGCATATGCCATCATGCCAGTGGTCTGATAGGATTTATCGTACTCCATGTAAGTGCCCAAGGAATTCCCAATCCTTTTGAACATGTCCTCGAACCAATATTGCAGTGGCAAGCTTGGAAGCCTGATCCAGACAGGGATGATTCTAATTTGCTCAGTCTTAGGGTCGAAGAGAGGTATCCAACGCTTAAGGAGCACTAGAGCATGTTCAAAGTGCCAAAAAAATGAGAGGACCCAACTCATGTGGTCGGCCCTTACAAAACACAACGTGAACCATCCTCGTACGAAAGTTTGGACAAAGGGGATGTTCGCCACATGCTGACCCCAAATTTCCGTAGCCCATGTCATCAACCAGGCGACTGAATAGCTCCTACCTCTGATTCTATACACCATAACTCTATTAGCACAATCCATCGTGTCCCCCCACTAGATATCCTCTTCAAGCTGGAGAATGACGTCTGCAGCCCGAGACTTAAAGCACTTCTGTTTCTTCAGGGGATGGGTCGACGGGATGTTAGGGTTTTCAGAAACCCTCGCAGCTTCCGGAACCTCGGAGGAGGGGCTAGAGTTTGTGTGAAAATTGGGAATGGCCTCAGAAAGAGGGGGAACAGAGGAGAAGCAACCCGAGGGTATAACACAAGCAAAGGACAAAATGGGGTTGACAAGCGGGGGAGCATCAAAAGGGGCTTTTGTCAAAGGCACAATCAGGAGGGCCGGCGACACAGATGATGGACCTGAAAAATTAGGGGAAGGGATAATACAGTCAGAGAGAAAACCCAAGGTAGCCAGGGACGGTGCGGAGAAAGGCAGCCAAGACGAGGGTTCCTCCGGCAGCACAGAGGCGGTGTGAGCAAGACCAGGGGGTTGTGGAAAAACTTCAAAGTTACCAGAAAACCCTTCGCTAAAATGTAACATACCTTCAGAGACAGCATACGTGGACTGCCAAATGGAGCCGTCCTCCAGTGGATCCTCTGAATAATCCACAACGTCAATATCCATGCTGAGAGCTGCACTAGGAAGTGGTTAAACACCTCGAACAAGCTAGCTGACGGAAAACCAACACCGACAACAAAGGAAACGGTAACAGTAGAGCGAAAACCCTAGGGAGCAGGGTTTGGTGCTTGGAGAGGTTAATAGGAGAATCCGCCGGGGGAGTGAATAGTTGAGAGCAACTTATGAGCATAACCCTCCACAAATGAAAAACTAAACAGGGTAAAAACCCCTGATCCATAAAAAAGCGGAAGTAAAAGGGAGAAAGGCGATTCGGGTTCCAAGGTGCTAACGGGGGTAGCTACAGGTCAGGTGGTTGACGGCTGCAGTACCCCATACCCTTCAGCCATTCCGTTCAACCGATGTCCATCATTGTCGTTCCGTTTAGAAACCCTCCACCGATCGCTTCCAATAATTTCTTTCAATTTCTCCATTAATATTGATATTATTATTATTATTATTATTATTATTATTATTATTATTATTAATGACGAATGATAACTCTTTGGAATTAATCACAACAATCTTTTAGGGATCAAACAGTGTTGTGATTAATCTAGAAGAGTTATCATTCATTATTATTATTATTAAATTAATATAAATTGAAGTGTTAATACAAATATTCCTATAAATTATTGTTGCTCCTAAATGTATAACAATGATTGATTTTCATATTGAGAAAATCGTTTTTACAATATGATGTTAGACCATCGTTGACCATGATTATAAACCCAAGGGATTCATATTAAACATAGGATTAATACTATAAATCTTGTGAATAATAGTTGACCATGATTATAAACCCAAGGGATTCATATTAAACACATAGGATTAATATTATAAATCTTGTGAATAATATTAAACCCTGAGAATATCAACCCTTAGATTAATAAACCCAGAGATTCATATTATAAACCCAAGGGATCAATACTAAAACCAAAGTGATTACAAACCCAAGGGATTAATATTAAGCCCAAGTGATTAATATTATAAACCCAACATATATAAACCCTAAGGTATGGGATGTAAGACTATGCTCAACCATCGTTGAGCATGGTGGATTTCCATATGAAGGCAATCTTTCTCAAAATATTATGTTCAAGCAAAGTTCATTCTCATACTGAGAAAAAATTTCTCATAAAGTGACATTACACAATGTTGTTACTACTACAACAAACTCTTCTTTATTATTATCTCTGTAAAAGAAATAAAATAAGGACCCTATATATATAAAAAGAATCTCAATTCTCCCCTGCTTTTTATAAATAGTAATTTTTTTTCAAAAAATCTAAAAACAATTAATATGAAAGTCAGAGGTTAGAGGTTAGAGGTCGGACCTATGTATTTGATAAAAACATAACTCATGTTCCTGACCTTCGACTTCCAACTATAGCAGAATCCAGCTCCATACTGGAACAAAATAAAACAATATTCAAATAATATTATTCACACCCAATCTCCCTTACTAGAGTGCACTTCGGGGTTGGGGTCATTGTTGGTAGAAACTTGAATTTAAGGAGTTGTCTATAGTTTGACTTTTTGGACTTTCCGCTACCTGAATCTACTGGAAACAATTGAGGTGAAATCTTGATTTGTGTTATTTAAACTTGTTTTCTTGACTCTATATATGGATTCAACACCCTGAAAACTCCTAGAGCACTTGGATTGTGCAGGGGTTACCCATCAAACTTGTGATTTCAATAAATTCCCGCTGGATTTTAGAGGAATTAGACCGGAAAAACTCACCAGAAAAACTTCCAAAAAATCGCCTTAAAAACAACTCAAAATTTAACACCATATTAATTTTCAACTACCCAACTAACTTCCACTATGACTACCAATAAAAATTTATATTTATTCATGTGCATGCCAACCATAATTTTCTCTTAACTTTCTTATTTTTTGTAAATTAATTCCAAAATTGTATTCCGTTACGTTTCAATATTTTGTAAATTAATTCCAAATTTGTATTCCGTTACGTTTCAATAAACCCTTCTTCAAATTCCAATCATCCAACCTCACTTCGATTTTCGCATGAAAGCTATTAAAACCTTTTCATATGAATTTATTGTTACATGTCTCGAAGGTTTAAACAAATTTTAACAAGTTTCCTCCTTTCCACCGCCAAATGTTTAATTATTATTAATTCATTTAAATATGTATTAGTCTCTGTCATATTATTTTCGTTCAAAGAATTATTAACTATAAAAACATACATCATTACCTTAAAACCTACACTCCCTTCAAAATTTATATGGAAAAAATTATGCTATATGAAAAAGATGGCATAATAATATTTATGCTCAAGGGAACTTTCTTTCGTTACAATTTTAATTTTATCTTCAGCTTTTTATATATTTAAAAAAAACCACCAAACCTTACTTTAAACTGAATATGCGATTTAAAAAAAAACCTCCAAACCTTTGAAAAAGCACTTCAAAACAGAAAAAATGAATAATATAAATTAATTTATTATTCATTTAAAAACAATCTTAGATTGTTATACATTAAAATTTAAGATTGTAAAATAATTAATTACATACAATAAGGTTAAAAAATGTATTTACATAAAATAAGATCCTCCGTGGAAACTTTATTTTGTCAAAGCTATTTATCCAGTTTATTAAAAAACGAAGGCACTATATAGGGCAGGTTGCAACATCATAAACGCCATATGAAAGTGAAACACATACCTGAAAATTTATGTTGCATTTCTGGTAAGCCGTTATTTTAGGTTCCGGGAATAAGTGAAGTTTTGCTTAAATTTATGGGAAATCTTTAAGTGTTGTAATAATATAATATATTAAAATTTAATATGTATTAAAATAAAATAATTTATTTATTTTTATTTAAAATTTGTTAATTAAATTTTATTTTTTAAAAAAATAAGTAAAAGATTAAATTTTAAAACATTGTAAAAAAATCAAAATATTAATCTATTAATAATTTGTTAATCAATTTTTTTCTCAACAAAGAAACATAAAACGAAAAAATGTTGTTATTACTATTATTATGTGATTTCATACAACTCTATATTATATTCAATTTTGAAATTCAAATTTGGAAACTTAAATGAAATTAACTAACACATTACTCTTTTATTTTCTAACTATCACTGTAATTAGTTGAATTTAATAGTTAAAGCTTTCGGGATAGACTTATTTGCAATTGTTGAAATTCAAGATATACCATCATTAAAGTCTTCAAGATAAGCTTTAAGAGAGTAGACTTATTTGCCATAGTTGAAATTCAAAATTTGCAACAAAAGTCAAAGAATGACTGTAAATTATTTATATTTTGTTAAAACATTTGCTACATCTCCAAGTTTTTGTAGCTTTACAGAGTTCATGCAGTCCAGCCCCTTGACCTGACACTTTAGAAAAAAAACAAATAATACCTTCCTACTGAAAATAGATACCAAAAACATCAAAATTTGTTCAAAATAATTACAAAAACGTCAAAATCTTTGTAATGAAACTCCCCAAAAGCTCCAAAATACCCATTGATAAAAGTGTTTTGTACCAACTCCCAAACTCAAAAAAAGCAAAAAAGTACTTACCCTCCCATACCTACCTAAAAACGGTACCATGTAACTATGCTGAAAATTCATCATTGTACACTCCATTGTTGCAGTCATGTCAAATAATAACACCAAGAATAAACATCACTGAACAATCTGATTTAACCTGTAAATTGAGGACTGTCTTGTTTGGCATGGGCCGGGATTCCTAAGTGAGCAACTCCTTCACGCAAATATTTTGTCGATTGAGTACAGCACGCTGCTATAAATGTCAACATTCAAACGTCAAAAGAACACCTGTTAAACTATAGGAGTGGAGAGTCCGTTAAAAAAATAATTGAAAATGACTACATGACTTTCCACTAAGTAGAGATCGCTACTTGGGAGGCTTAAATTGGATATCTCTTGTCTGCTATTCTCAACCATTGGAATTAATCAAACTCAGATGTAACATAAAGTAAGATCCTTCACCGACGACTGCAACCTAACACATAAAATCGAATTCTTCATTGACCAACCATAACATATAAAATAGAATTATTCATTGACCAACTTTATGGATCAATTTTTTCAAGTTTACAGTTAAAGGACAGTCCTGGAATACGGTTAAGCATTTGAGAAAGAAACAGTGTTAGGAACTTGTTTTTACAGTGATGGCAGTTCATGCATGAGCGTGGAGCGAGCGTTATTATTAGTGGTAATTGGTTTTTTCCGTATATTTAATTGTTTTGAGGATGAATTATATTACTAATTAGTTCACAATTCACAATTTATATGGGATAGATTTTAAAGGGAGATTTTTGAATAACTCTCTTCACAAAGTTTCCATTCAAATATAACAATAAATCTATTTGAATGAAATAATATATTATTGTTAATTTTGATATGATCATATTTTTATTTGTATTGTATTTTTGAATGTATAAATAAACTCAACTCTATATAAGATATTTTAAAATTGCTTCTTGGTTAAGAATTTGTAAGTAAAATAAAAACTTGTTTTTAAGTAAAGTAAAAACCACATTAATAGCCCAAAACGAGTGAACATCCGATAAGAATGAAAACTTACCCTTTATAACAATCCACGAGTAATTCAAACCCCCATTATTATCAATAATAAATCAACCTGACTTAAAACATAATAATCAATAATAACTATTAGCACTGTTAATTTTTCTAAATTATAATATTTTTCCCATTCGCTAGAAAGAAAAAACAACCTAACTTAAATTTACATTTCAATATATTCATAATCACTCTGATTAAATTTAGATTTCAATATATTCTCACTAACTAAATTTTAGACCAAAATTTTTAAAAAAGACCGCTATTGAACTTAATGACATTGTACGACCGTTATTGAACTATTGAATTTTTCTTTATACGATGATTTTAATAAAATGTATTTTATAGCTTCTATGATGATTGGAATTGGATTGAATTTTGAGATGGGATTTATTATCATAAGAACCATTTGAATTTGATCAAACTATTTACATGTTCATGTATTCATGGTTTTTTTAAGCATCTCCTTGTATTTTTGGAACATCTCTTTATATAACTGTTTTTGCTCTTCCGGTATAAATCTTTCATCTAAAAGCCTCCATTCCTGTAACAATATCCTCATTATTTGCTCCTCTTCGCCACCTTTGTCTTTTTGAGGATCTACCTCCATTTGGGTTTGGTCATTTATCTGGTCCGTGTTCTCCTCGACCCCTCCTTGTTCCATGCTTCCCTGGATTGTGTCTTGTTCTCCTGTTTCTTTTGATAGTTCCATAGGCTCCTCATCGCTATCTTCCTTTTCCATCCCCATTTCCTCTTCCTGAAGGGCTTTGAACTTGTTTTGATTTTCTAATGGCATTGTTTTAATGGGTGGTTGCCACAAGGACGAACCTTTTACCGATTTTCTTCTAGTGGGCACTTCTTTAAATCCCTCTTCCTTCCCTTCGGTTGCCTCTGTTGTCTTCTTCTTTTCTTCTTTCTTTTCAGTTGATTCCTCTGCCGTATTTAAAGGGCATTGTCTGTAGAGATGGCCGTACTCATGACATCTTCTACAGCGAAATGGGATGTGTTCATAATCCACTGGTTGCTGCCATACCTCATCATGGTATTCTAATTCAATAAATTCCGAGAGTGGCTCTGTTATATTCATATATACCCATATCCTGGCGTAAGATGTGTATCTCCCTCTTTTGGTAGTCTCTGGTACTTTAACAAATGTCTCGATTGCATTACCTATTCCTTCTAGGATCTCCAGATCCCAAAACTCCATTGGTAGTCCGAAAAGTCTGATCCAGATAGGACCTGCTAACATTTTCTCCTTGTCTGGGTTATAGCAGTCTTCCCAATGCCAAATGAATAAACCAACATTGTTCATGAAATAGGGTACTCCCTCAAAAATCCTTTCCTTATCCTCCAGATTAGAAAATATAACTGTGAAAAAACCCTTTGCTCCCAATTTTAGATCTATATGCCCCTTAGGTTTCCATCTGTGTTGTATCCATTTGGACAAATCCTTCTCAGACTGCCAAAACCCTACGAACTTACATATTAAAGCATGATCTCTCATATAACTTCTATACTCTTTGAGTTTATTGTTCAAAATTACGAACCTGGGTTTTTTCGATGCCCTTGGAAGACATTTGTTGCTTAATCTCGCCTGCCAACGGGCTCCCATTACCGGGGTCTCTCTATCATTTTTCTTTGAACCATTCTACGCTCCTATTCTGCTTGACTCCCCTGCTGTTATGTTCTTGTAAGAGGGGATCTCTCCCCTCCCCGCTTCAGCTACCATTTCTCCTTCAGAGTCCTCTGTTTTCTGCCTCCTACCCTACGCCCGTGTCTGCAATTCTCTGTCTTGGTCAAGCGCAAGAGGGGCCGGCCTCCCCTGCGCCTATTCTTCGCTTCCAATCTGCGCATGGTGGTACTGCCTCAAAACTTAGCTATCATCGAAACCCTAACTCTTCGTTCCATCCCGGACTTGGTGGATTTCTTCTACTCCGAAAATATTAATCTTGATAATTTGTTTTGTAATTTTATTTTTAAAATATTTCAAAACTTTATATATTACCATGTATTTACAAATATCACAAGTAAAATTTAAGGCTTAACTATATGGTTAACCTAAGAATTCTGAATATATTGATTTATGGGCAATATTTTATAATGCTATGAAATAGCAAATCCATTGATACCGAAGTCTTTCCATGCTCTTAAGAGTGACTCAAATATTTATAAAAAGAATACAATATTGGTAATTAAAAAATGACATATAACATCGACAATACAAGTTTTAGCAATGATTCTAAGAAATTTTAGAACTAACAATGACAAAGATCATAAAAAGGTGTATATAAAAACTTGTAAAGTATCTTTTACAGGCTTTTTCCATTAATTGTTAGCAAATTCATTGATACCGAAGTCTTTCGATGCTATTAAGAGTAACTCAAATATTTATAAAGGGAATACAATATTAGTAATTAAAAAATGACATATAACATCAACAATACAAGTTTTAGTAATGATCTTAGAACTAACAATAACAAAGATCATAAAAAGGTTGTAGATAAAAACTTTTAAAGTATGTCTTATAGTCTATTTCCATTAATTGTTTTGCTAATGAAATTGTTTTCAATCAAAATTTTATTATTATTATTATTATTATATTAAATATATATATATTTTTAATATTTAATACTATGTTTTTAATAACTAGAGAATGGTTATTCATACTATTAAGAAAATGAGTATAGGATATATTTAATAAAATTGGTTAAAAGGTATGTAGTAAGACAAAATAGTATTTTTTACATAATACAATTTCAAGAAAGATGTGATTTTTTGTTGTTTAAAAGATATTTTTGAATACATAAATGGATTTAGCACCTTAAAAACTTTTAAGCTACTCAAATTCTATAGATTAAACAACTTAAACTCAAGTTTTTAAAATATTTACAAAAAATTAACAAGAAAAAATGCTAAAAAAAATTCATTTCGTTTCTAAATTAAACTATGCCATTAAAAACTACTAACAATTTATGATGTTAAAAAGGAAAATTAAAATATTTAAATAGCAATAATGGCATATAAATTTCTATTTAAAAAATAAAAGATTATATGAATTTCATCACTTCGATTTTGGTTTTTCACACCGTCTAAATCTCATATATCTAATTTTTTAATGAAATTTCCTTTAGTCATTATTTTGCCTTTCACTGCCAATTAGTTTGTCTTTGACCAAAAAATTATGTCACTTATTCATAGTTTAACATTAAGAATTCATTTTTTATTGTTTTTTATTATTATTGAAATTTATTTATTTGTAAAGTGATTGATTGAGGTCTTATTATGAGTTGTCTAGTAACTTCCATTTCTATTAGTTACTATTTTTTTTGTTTTTTGTTTTCTTTCTTTCTATTTAACTTTTTTTTTTTTCTATTATTTGGACGAGTAATTTAAGATGACAAATTTTAAAGATTTTTTTTTTAGTTTTTCATAATATATATATATATAATTCATTTTCTCTATTTTCAATTCTATACATTAATCATAATTTTTCCGTGTTTACGCATAGTTTTTATAATTGATAGCTATTATGATAATTAGTTATTAGTTTTTAGAAGCTTGTGAGCATTTTTTATTAAGAAAACTTTATTGATGTATAATTACTAATTTTTAGGATTTAGTGAGCATTGTTTTCTTTAACTTTGTTGAATTTATTTTATTTAAATATAGTTTTTATAATTTTTTCATCCAAGTATATCAAAAATTCAAGAAATTGATCTTAGAAATTGAACTTCATGAATTCAAGAAATTAATGTTCTTGAATTCAAGAAGATTTTTTTTTTCAATGTCCATTGTTCTCCCAAGTCAAAAGATTTGAAGGATATTATCAACATCCCACTTTGAAGTTTCATATTTTGTTTCAAGTCGCTCCAGATAGTTAGACATTAATTGGGAGGTTAGTGTTAAATTTCTCATATGTTTCAATTGGTTTGTTAAATTGTTTTATCATGTTTCCTCAAATCAAACACAGAAGATTAGTCTTACTTACCTTGCAAAAAGTTAATGTGTGAATTTTGTTAAAGCAGTTTAATCCACTGCAACTTTATTCATTGTTTTATTCAAAGTGATTGTCAAATTGAATCAATTTAGTACTAAATCACAAATCATACACAAATGGATAATATTTAAAAAAAATGAAAAGGGCTAATGATATATTTTATTTAACGAATTGTTATCACGAATTATTCATAAATTTCAATTAACATGTCTTTACAAGTTAATTTAAAAAATAAATCACAAATTATAGATCATCTCAACTCAATTTTGTTGTGCAAAAGAAAGAGACTTCATTTGAGTGATAACAATATAAGTTTTGTTTCATATTCTTATGTCTTCATTGCCACAAACACAATTGCATTCAACTCTATATCAATCATGTTCAATTCCCATGAACTTTGTAGGAGACAATTGGTTGTGCAAAACAACCTCATTGAGTTGAAACAAAGTTTCTCCATATCAATTTGAACCAAAAAAAAAAAAAAAAGTTATAAAGTTTCATTACAACCAATGAAGTAGGGCGCTCACCAAAAAGCAATATTTTAGCACAACATTTTCACTTTCATTTCTATTTTTTTATCAAGACTTTAATTGATCATCTCACATTATGTTAGCAATTCATACTCCAATTAGTTATATTTAATCTAAGTGACAAGTAAACCACATAAATAAATGTGCTCTCCTTCTTAGTACATAGTCGTTGGCTGTAACAGAAGGCATAAGGCATGCTTCCCTAATCACATCATCACAACTATTGTACACTATTCATTAATGTGATCTTGACTTCATTTTCCATTAAGTTTGATATATGACCATAAATAACGTTTTTCTAATTAAATGTGATATTTAAATCTTAAATAACAAATAATTATTTTTTAATCACAATATTTATCTTCTATTTAAAAGTAAAGGTGAATAGAAAATATGTAATTTTTACCATAAATGTGAAACTTTTATTGAAATTCTAGTTTTGAAAAGGGTCGCAGGGTAGCGTAGTTTAGTCTCTGTCATGCCACATAAGTTATAAATTGAAAATTGATATATGAAGTGGAAAAATTAATTGTTTATTAAGGGGCAAGTATTTGCATAAATTTTGGTGGGTAGTAACTACTAATATGTTTGCATATTTACATTTTTAACTTTAAAAGTGCTTAATGAATAAATAAACTAATGCTATATAGTAACTCCTGGTAAGTATATTTATTTACATTTTGTTCCTATGTTTTTATTATGCAAACATTTCCTTTAATAATGGTGGACAATAAGTGATGGTAAATATGTGATTCACCTGAGTATGAACTATTTTCAAGGATTTTAATTTTGAGTGATTTTCCTATGAAATCTATTTTTGAAAATTTACTACACAAATATCTAAAATAATGGCATAAATATTGCAAATGTATCCAAAATTTATCCACATGACATTGTATTGTGCAAAGGTTGCTATAAGACCTTCAAGTTATGGTCCAATAAAATGTTTATAAATATTTTTCAATAATATTAAAAAATAATAATTCATTTTTCAAAGTTAAACATATAACAATAAAATATTTTTTCAATAATATTAAAAAAAAAAAAAAAAAAATCATTTTTCAAAGTTAAACAATAGAACTTGCACTGGTCAAAGCTAATAGTGGTCAAGAGGAAAATGGATTGCTAGGCTCTAGGGACTAATAAGGACATATATTCACATAATATAGACTAGCATTTGCACCAGATGTTACAAAGGAAATGACGTAAGGCATAAAATAAATGGTCATTGAAAATAAGAATTAATAAAGAAAATAGCATGCAAAGGTGGAGGATAAAGCTAAATGATTTACTTTATGTGATGGTTGTATTTCCACATTTAAAATTAGATTACAACTTTATAAATGATGCTTTATACATAGATAGGACACTTACATCTATATCCCATGAGCTACCTCTTGATCATTTAAAATGTTTTTTAATTTCAATAAAAAACTACAAATAATAGATTATAATGGATACAGTGCTCGGTGGCTTTCTAGCCTAACACTAGGAGAATGAAAGAGCAGAATCACGAGTGTGGTTAGGCTAGCAGAATCAAAGAGCATAATCACATGTGTAACCTCTAGAAATGGCGCACCTGCAGGATGATTGAAGCAGAGATCCATGGGTCCTCGAAATTTCAGAAAATTCACCTGAATTGGATTCAGGGTTCCTCGATTATGCGCAAGAAATGCCTACCTGAGGGGCGTGTAAGCGCCCAAAAGAAAACTAAACTGTGTGCCAAAGTCCACCATGGTCTTTCGACACCTGTGTTTTCAAGCAAGAAGATAATTGGTGGGATTGAGAGAAACTAGCGTCCAACCTTGATGCCGTAGAGCTTGACAGTGTAGACCACTCTGGCAGAACTACACAATAATGGATTCTTCGAGTTGAAAGATATTTCCATGGACAGAGGCACAATCCTTCAACAATCGTCTTAGAGAGAGGTAGGAAACATATGTCTTTCTCATGCATTAACTGAAGAATGGAATGCATATATTCTTCAGCTTAAGGGGGGATTTTCATAACATTTTGATGGAATGGTATCTTGATTGGAAGGGCCCTGAAGCATAAGCAGAATTCCCTCTGGGCATGGATGTCATCAACAAAAAGCTGATGCATCCGTTCGAAAAGAAAATTTGTATGGGTTTCCAGAACGAGTATATGGGAGGAATGCCACCATTGAAATCAAACTCCCAATAATTTCGAAGGGTATGTTTTAGATATTTTGGAGAAAGAAATTAAATATTAACTAAAATTTTTGAGCTTGATGAAGATGGTCAATGGAGAGGTAAAGAAAATTACTAACTTGGGAAACATTGAACTAATTTTTGGGTTAAATAGTAAGGGCGCATTAGTCTTTTTAAAAGCTTCACGAGTCAACTATTGGGTATCAGACACTGAAATTCATATGTTGCAGAGATGACTTGTGCCAGTGAAATTCATTAGTTGCAGAGATGACTTGTGGATGAATTTTGAGAGAGTAGATTACCTAAGTGATGAAATAGATTCCTCCTCAAACTGATTTTGTTTCCTAGGACCACAAATGTCACTATCTACCTTGCTCTAAATTTAGATATTTCAAATTTTGGTGGGGCAAGTACTTGCATAAATTTTGGTAGGGAGTAACTACTAGTATGTTTGCATATTTAAATTTTTAACCTTAAAAGTGCTTAATGAATAAATAAACTAATGCTATTATATAGTAACTCCTCGTAAGTATATTTATTTACATTTTGTTCCTATGTTTTTATTATGCAAACATTTCCTTTAATAATAGTGGATAGTAAGTGATGGTAAATATGTGATTTACCTGAGTATGAACTATTTTCAAGGATTTTAATTTTGAGTGGTTTTCATCTATCTTTGAAAATTTACTACACAAATATCTAAAATAATGGCATAAATATTGCAAATGTATCCAAAATTTATCCACATGACATTGTATTGTGCAAAGGTTGCAGTAAGACCTTCAAGTTATGGTCCACTAAAATGTTTAAAAAAAAAAAAAAAAACAATAATATTGAAAAAAATAATTCATTTCTCAAAGTTAAACATTATAACTTACACGCGTCAAAGCTAATAGTGATCAAAAATGGATTGCTAGGCTCTAAACACTAATAAGGACATATATTCACGTAATATAGAAAATAACATTTCATATAATGAAATTTTATTAGTAATTGATATTTAAGCAATCCTTCGAAGATTATATATTTTATTTTTTGTGGTTTGTTAGTTTGTCCTCAACCCAATAAGTTTAACCTATGGTTTGAGAAACTGTTCAGTATCTAACCCTATCATTGGATCTATGTTCATTTAAACGAATGAATTTTTCACCATGAAGTATTTTAACAAAACATTGTGTTTTCATCTATTATATATATATATATGGCACAACCTCATTTATTATTAATAAATGTAGTTAATATACACCCATAAGGGTATATCAACCACATAAGTAAATGTGATTGAAAAACATCAATAGCATTCATATATCTATAACAACAAAAAAATTAATTGCATAGATTTAATATTAACGAAAATATTAATATTCACATCTATTATATATATATATATTATATATATATATATATCCCTTGGAAAAGGTCGTAATTTCTATTAATGATGAGAAATTAGATTCTGTAGATGTCGTAGTATATGCATATTGAGGCTGGTTGGTCTCACCATCTATTTAACAAAAAACAAAAAATTTAGATTCTCCATGTAGGGAGTACATTTGAAAATCTCAAAATTGAACTGTCACTTAACAGTTATAGCTAAAAACCTTCAAACTGTCTCTATGGAAAGAGATCTTGTAGGACTATATGTTCAAATTAAAACAGCCTACATAATACTAGAAAGACAAAAATATAAACAGTGTGCTTATATCCCCTATGGCATATGAAGATCTATGAAAGGTCTATGATAATACTGATGGAAGGTTCCATCAATTTCTTCTTGAATTAACCAGTCCTCTTCCTGCCGGTTCGCTGCCTCCTTTGATAGGAAGTTTTCCCCTGTGTTGCACTCCCTGAAAATGTGATGACAGAAAAAATTATTAAAGGATGATATAAGTCTGTGAGCCTCAACAAAAATGTGCCTCAAAGAGAATGCAGAGCAATGAGATGTTCTATTTAACCAATTGCAAACTAGTTTGGAATCCCCAAACAGTTGGATATGAGTGCAATGTTTTTCGAGAGCAAAATGAAGGAGGTGTTTGGTGGTGGCTAGCTTAGCATAGTTGTTTGTGACTCTTCCCAGATTCATTTGGATCTTGTAGCAATGGGATTCGCTCAGGAATAGAAGGCCTCCCCCCCACAGCCCTCCGCTTCGGCTGATCCATCAAAATAGGCCCAAGGGAGTGTTTGATCAATATGCTTAGATTGAATGTCCCTTGAGGGAGGGTAAGATTCATCCTCAGGTAATAGATCAAAATCTACTATCACTCTAGATCTAATAGAGAGCCAGTGGGGATCCCTGTGGTCAAAAATGGCTCGGTTCCTAGCTGTCCAGAAGGTCCAACACATCAGTAACGGAATATTCCCATCCTTTTCCCCTGTGTCCACTGAGCCAGTTGCTCCAAGCCTCAGATAAGTTTCTCCCTCGCTAGGCTTGAAGTGAGGGGTAATGTGCAGAGATGATGTTCCATTGATCTGTGATGATAGGGCAGTCAAGGAAGAGGTGTTCAGTACTTTCCTCATTGCTTCTACAAAGGTGGCACCAAAAAGGTCCGTGGAAGGATCGCTTCATTAAGTTTAGACCTGTTAGGATTTTGTTGAAAAGAATGGACCACATGAGCAAACGCGTTCTGGGAGCAACTTTTAGTTTCTAGAGAGCTTTCCACCAAGGCTCAGTATGCTCTGGTTTTGCATAGTCCATAAGCTTCAGATACCCATCCTTAGGTGAATATCTCCCATTTTTTGCATAAGCCCACACTATTTCATCCTCTCCCTCTAATATCCGAACGTGTTCTTGAGTAAGAGCCTCTATAAAATTGTTCCATACCTAATGCCATTGTGCTATAAGATGAATGTCTAGGGCCGATTTCCAGGCTTGTTGAAAGAGAGAAGTGTTTATTGGATCAGTTATATGACTGAGATGAGTATAGCCTTGATCAATTAAAAGACCAATCACTTCAATTGGTAGCCTATGAGAATTTCTGCAACCGATCCAGGGATCAACACTGATACAAACTACATTACCCTCATGAATCCTCCAAGTTAGACCTTCTCGAATGAGGGGGATAGAGTTTAACACCGCCTTCCATATGATGGAGATGTTGTTGTTGTTCCAATGGTCTAGCCAGATCTAATCCATCATGTTTGAAGGGGAGATATGCTTTGCATGAGTGACCTCTGTCTAGAGACTTTGAGACGTAATTAGCTTCCAACCCAATTTTGCAGCCAGTGCTTTGGCGTAAATGTCCAGTTTTTTTATGCCCCAACCCCCCCATTTCTTGGGCCTTGCAATAGTATCCCATTTTACCCAGGAAAAGGGACTCCCCTATTTGTTACCTTTCCACAAAAATCTACCGCAAATATTTTGTAATCTAGCAAGAATTCCCCTAGGGATCCATGCCAGAGTCATCTAGTACACAGGGGTCGCTTCCATAACTACTTTAATGAGGATAAGCCTTCCTGCTCGAGAGAGGTATCTATGGTACCATATGTTCAAATTTTTCTCAACCTTTGAGATGAGCCAAGTCCAATTTGTTATTTTGTAGCCCTAGGGTTTCAGCCTAAAGCCTAGATATTTCAGCCCATCCTCCAGAGAGTGGAGGGTAACTGGGAACTGACGTAAAGCAAATTGCACTTTAGCCTGGGAGCAACTAGCTACTATCAAAGTGGATTTGTGAACATTGATGACCATACATGTTGCCTTCTGAAAGAGACCAAAAACATTATGTAGGGCAGTTGTGTTTCCAATACGTCCATTCAAGAAAATGACGACATCGTCCACAAACAGTAAGTGGGTTAAAAAACAGTTGTATGTGATCTTAATTCCCACTATTCTGCCCATTCTTTGCTCAGCACTTTAATTCTGCTAAGGCCTTCCATAATGAGGAGGAAGAGTAGGGAAGAGAGAGGGTATCCCTACCTTAGTCCCCTCTCAGTTGAGAAGAATGCGGTAGGGGCACCATTTAGAAGAATACTGTATGAGACATTGGTAATACAACTCATGATCCATTTGATATATATAAAAAGGAAAACCTAGATGAGCAAGAAGCAGATGGATGTATAGCCAATTTGCCCTATCAAAAGCCTTAGATAAGTCCACATTCAAGATCATACCTTTCAGATTCCTTAAGTGCACAGAGTGAAGAAGTTCTTGTGCAGTTCCAATGGCTTCATGAATTTGATGATGTTGGAGGAAAGAAAATTGGTCAGGGGAGATATGGGCCAAGAGGATGGGCTTGAGTCAGTTCACAATGATTTTGGCCATTATTTTATAAAGGTAGTTTCATAGTGAAATGGGGCAGAAATCATTAAATGATGAGGGCTTATTGGACTTAGGAATGAGGGCAATGAATGTAGACTTGATTGCCGAAGACATCCTCCCAGATAATCGGCAGTCCTCCACCACCTTTAGTAGGTCATGCCCCAGAATGACGAAGAAAACGAGGTAAAATTCTATGCTCCAACCATCTGGGCCTGGGCTCTTATCTTTTTGGAAGCCTTTGATGGTGGCCTCAAGTTCCCCCATAGATACCTCCTTGGAAAGCTCCTCCGCTTCCTCCAACTCTACAAACCAAGGAAAGAGTTCTGCTATACACATGATCTCCAGAATGTTGGCTTCTTCAGGGGTTGAATAAATGCCTTTGTAATGTGAGTTGGCTAAGGATGCCAACTCTCTGGATGTTTTAACCACTTGTCCCTGATCATTTTGGAGGTCCCAAATAGTATTAATAGCCTTTCGTCTATTTGCAAACTTATGGTAAAACATTGTGTTTTCGTCTCCTTCCTCTAGCCAAATCGCTCTGCTCTTGAGTCTCCAGCTTTCCTCTCTGTCTTTAAGAATTTGGGATATTTGTTTGATGAGGAAAGTGTTGTGCTCTTTTTGCTCCAGTGAGGTGAAGGTGCCCTCAGAATTTTCTTCAATAGCTGAGATGGCATGTTCTGCTTGTCTTAAATTAATTTCATCTTGTTCCCTCTTCTTGTGTGCCCACTCTCTGGAGATGCCCTTTAGTTCCTTGAGATTGCGAACAAAACCCCATGCAGGGTCTTCCTCCTCAGAGATCAGATGGGATTGCCAGAAATCAGTGATTAGTTTGATATAGGAGGGGTCCTTGAGCCAATTTGAATTGAATTTTAATGGAGCTTTGATCTTGTGAGATTTATCATCTAGCTCCAGATATATAGGTGCGAGAATGTTGGGCATGAAAGGCTTCCTTAATAAGGAAACAGTCTAATCTCCTAGCCAAAATTTGGTTTCCCTGTACGGTTGTTTTTCCAGGTGTGCTGGATTTTGGCAGTTGGGATGTCAATCTAGTGGTGATCCTTTAGCATATTCACAAAAACATCAGATAGCGGGTCTATCTGAGCCATATGTCCCCAAGATTCCATGAATCCCAAGGAGAAGTTTATATGCCCTCCAAGGATAATGTTGTCTACCTGCAAGAGAGAGTTGTTGGATAGCCTGCTCCAAAATATCTCCCTATTCTAGCAAGGGCCATAGACCTTTATAACCCTGATTTCGGCCTCCAAGGCCTTGGAATAGATGTCAGCTCCAATGAAACCTCCTCCGCCCCACATGTTCCTTAAATCAATTGTCCAGTTCAAGAAACCAATTGCGACCCCCCCCCCCCAAAT
>APFE031190945.1:32242-63965 GCA_000404065.3 Pinus taeda
ATATTGCAGTGGCAAGCTTGGAAGCCTGATCCAGATAGGCCTAATTCCAATTTGCTTAGTCTCAAGGTTGAAGAGAGGTGTCCAGCGCTTAAGGAGCACTACAGCGTGTTCAAAGTGCCAAAAATATGAGAGGACGCAACTCGTGTGGTCGGCCCTTACAAAACTTAACGTGAACCATCCTTGTACGAAAGTTTGGACAAAGGGGATGTCCACCACATGTTGACCCAAAATTTTCGTAGCCCATGTCATCAACTAGGCAACTAAATAGCTTTTTCCTCTGATTCTACCCACCAGAACTCTGTCAGCACAATCCATCATGTCCGCCCCACTGGATATCCTCTTCAAGCCAGAGAATGACGTCTGGAGCCCAAGACTTAAAGCACTTCTGTTTCTTCAGGGGACGGGTCGACGAGATGTTAAGGTTTGCAGAAACCCTCGCATCTTCCGGAACCTCGGAGGAGGGGCTAGGGTTTGTGTGAAAAATGGGAATGGCCTCAGAAAGAGGGGGAACAAAGGAGAAGCAACCCAAGGGTATAGCACAAGCAGAGGACAAAATGGGATCGACAGGCGAGGAAGCATCAAAAGGGGCATCTGTCAAAGGCACCATCGGGAGGGCCGGCGACACAGATGATGGACCTAAAAAATCAGGGGAAGGGATAATACAGTCAAAGAGAAAACCCAAGGTAGCCAGCGACGGCACAGAGAAAGGCAGCCAAGACGAGGGTTCCTCTGGCAGCACAGAGGCGGTGTGAGCAGGACCAGGGGGTTGTGGAAAAACTTCAAAGTTACCAAAAAACCCTTCGTTGAAATGTAACATACCTTCAGAGGCGGCATACGTGGATTGCCAGATGGAGCCCTCCTCCAGTGGATCCTCCGAATAATCCACAACGTCAATATCCATGCCGACAACTACACTAGGAAGTGGTTAAACACCTCGAACAAGTTGGCCGATGGAAAACCAACACCGACAGCAAACGAAACAGTAATAGTAGAGCAAAAACCCTAGGGAACAGGGTTTGATGCTTGGAGAGGTTAATAGGAGGATCCGTCGGGGGAGTGAATAGTTGAGAGCGACCTGTGAGCGTAACCCTCCACAAACGAAAAACTAAACAAGGTAAAAACCCCTGATCCATAAAAGAGCGGAAGTAAAAGGGAGAAAGGCGGTTCGGGTTCCGAGGTGCTGATGGGGGTAGCTACAGGTTACGTGGCTGACGGCTGCAGTACCCCATACCCTTCAGCCATTCTGTTCAGCCGATGTCCATCGCTATCGTTCCGTTCAGAAACCCTCCACCGATCGCTTCCAATAATTTCTTTCAATTTCTCCATTAACATAGATATTATTATTATTATTATTATTATTATTAACGATGAATGATAACTTTTTGGAATTAATCACAACAATATTTAGGATCAAACAATGTGTGATAATCTAGAAGAGTCAACATCATTTATTATGATTATTATATTATTAATATTATTAATTAATTATATAAATTGAATGTTAAACAATATTCCTATAAATTATTGTTGCTCCTAAATGTATAACAATGATTGATTTTCATATTGAGAAAATCGTTTTCACAATATGATGTTAGACCATCGTTGACCATGATTAAACCCAAGGGATTCATATTAAACATAGGATTAATACTATAAATCTTGTGAATAATAGTTGACCATGATTATAAACCCAAGGGATTCATATTAAACACATAGGATTAATATTATAAATCTTGTGAATAATATTAAACCCTGGGAATATCAACCCTTAGATTAATAAACCCAGAGATTCATATTATAAAACCAAGGGATCAATACTAAAACCAAAGTGATTACAAACCCAAGGGATTAATATTAAGCCCAAGTGATTAATATTATAAACCCAACATATATAAACCCTAAGGTATGGGATGTAAGACTGTGCTCAACCATCGTTGAGCATGGTGGATTTCCATTTGAAGACAATATTTCTCAAAATATTACGTTCATCATTCTCATACTGAGAAAATGTTTCTCATAAGGTGACATTGCACAATGTTGTTACTACTACAACAAACTCTTATTTATTATTATCTTTGTAAAAGAAATAAAATAAGGACCCTATATATATATATATATATATAAATCTCAATTCTCCCTGCTTTTTGTAAATAGTAATTTTTTTTCAAAAAATCTAAAAAAAAATAATATGAAAGTCAGAGGTTAGAGGTCGGACCTATATATTTGATAAAAACATAACTCTGTTCCCAACCTTCGACTTCCAACTATAGCAGAATCCAGCTCCATACTCTAACAAAATAAAACAATATTCAAACAATATTATTCACACCCGATCTCCCGACTACTCGAGTGCTTTTCGGGGTTGGGGTCACTGTTGGTAGAAACTTGAATTTAAGAAGTTGTCTATAGTGTGAATTTTTGGAATTTTCGTTGCCTGAATCTAGTGGAAACATTTGAGGTTTGAGGTGAAATCTTGATTTGTGTTATTTAAAATTGTTTTTTTACTCTATATATGGATTCAACACCTTGAAAACCCTAGAGCACTTGGATCGTGCAGGGATTACCCATCAAACTTGTGATTTCAATAAATTCCCGCCAGATTTTAGAGGAATTAGACTGGAAAAACTTACCAGAAAAACTTCCAAAAAAACTGCACTAAAAACAGCTCAAAAATTAACACCATACTAACTTTCAACTACCTAACTAACTTCCACTATGACTACCAATAAAAATTTATATTTATTTATTTGCATTCCAACCATAATTTTCTCTTAAGTTTCTTTATTTTTTATAAATTAGTTCCAAAATCGTATTCCGTTATGTTTCAATAAACCCTTCTTCAAATTTCAATCATCCAACCTCACTTCGATTTTCGCATGAAAGCTATTAAAACCTTTCATATGAATTTATTGTTACATGTATTGAAGGTTTAAACAAATTTTAACAAGTTTCCTTCTTTCTACTGCCAATTTTTTAATTATTATTAATTCATTTAAATATGTATTATTCTCTATCATATTATTTTCGTTCAAAGAATTATTAACTATAAAACATACATCATTACCTTAAAACCTACACTCCCTTCAAAATATATATGGAAAAAATTATGCTATATGAAAAAGATGGTGTAATAATATTTATGCTCAAGGGAACTTTCTTTCGTTATAATTTTAATTTTATCTTCAGCTTTTTATATATTTAAAAAAACCACCAAACCTTACTTTAAACTGAATATGTGATTTTAAAAAAAAAATCACCAAAACTTTGAAAAATCACTTCAAAACAGAAAAAATAATAAATTAATTAATTTAAAAACAATCTTAGATTGTTATACATTAAAATTTAAGATTGTAAAAAACTTAATTACATAAAATAAGGTTAAAAAATGTATTTACATAAAATAAGATCCTCCGTGGAAACTTTATTTTGTCAAAGCTATTTATCCAACAGTTTATTAAAAAACGAAGGCACTATATAGGGCAGGTTGCAACATCATAAACGCCATATGAAAGTGAAACACATACCTGAAAATTTATGTTGCTGGTAAGCCGTTATTTAGGTACCGGGAATAAGTATCTAGATGCTTAGAAGTTTTAAATCTTAAGGGTTGTAATAATATAATAATTAAATTAATATGTATTAAAATAAATTATTTATTATTCTTATTTGAATTTGTTAATTAATTTTATTTATAAAAAAAATAAGTAAAAAGATTAAAATTTTAAAACATTGTAAAAAAATCAAAATATTAATCTATTAATAATTTGCTAATCAAATTTTTTCTCAACAAAGAAACATAAAACTAAAAAATGGTGTTATTACTATTATTATGTGATTTCATGCAATGCTATATCATATTCAATCTTAAAATTCAAATTTGGAAATTTATAGAATGAAATTAATTAACACATTACTCTTTCATTTTCTAACTATCACTGTAATTAGTTGAATTTAATAGTTAAAGTCTTCGAAATAGACTTATTTGCAATTGTTGAAATTCAAGATATAGCATCATTAAAGTCTTCAAGATAAGCTTTAAGAGAGTAGACTTATTTGCCATCGTTGAAATTCAAAATTTGCAACAAAAACCAAAGAATGACTGTAAACTATTTATATTTTGTTGAAACATTGGCTACATTTCCAAGTCTTTGTAGCTTTACAGAGTTCATGCAGTCCAACCCCTTGACCTGACACTTTAAAAAATAAACAAATAATACCTTTCCTACTAAAAATAAATACTAGAAACATCAAAATTTATTCAAAATAATTAAAAAACGTCGGAATCTATTGTAGTGAAGCTCCCCCGAAAGCTCCAAAATACCCATTAAAACTCTCAGTAAATTTAAAATGTTTCGTACCAACTCCCAAAGTCCAAAAAACCAAAAAATACTTACCCTCGAATACCTAAAAACATGCTGAAAATTCATCATTGTACACTCCATTGTTGCAGTCATGTGAAATAATAACACCAAGAATAAACATCACTGAACAATCTGATTTAACCTGTAAATTGAGGACTGTCTTGTTTGGCATGGGCCGGGATTCGTAAGTGAGCAACTCCTTCACGCAAAGATTTTGTCGATTGAGTACAGCACGCTGCTATAAATGTCAACATTCAAACGTCAAAAGAACACCTGTTAAACTATAGGAGTGGAGAGTCAGTTAAAAAAATAATTGAAAATGACTACATGACTTTCCACTAAGTAGAGATCGCTACTTGGGAGGCTTAAAGTCGATATCTCTTGCCTGCTATTCTCAACCATTGGAATTAATCAAACTCAGATGTAACATAAAGTAAGATCCGTCACCGACGACTGTAACCTAACACATAAAATCGAAATCTTCATTGACCAACCATAACATATAAAATAGAATTATTCATTGACCAACTTTATGGATCAATTTTTTCAAGTTTACAGTTAAAGGACAGTCCTGGAATACGGTTAAGCATTTGAGAAAGAAACAGTGTTAGGAACTTGTTTTTACAGTGATTGCACTTCATGCATAAGCATTATTATTGCGTTATTATTGGTGGTAATTGTTTTTTTTCCTGTATTATATAATCGTTTTGAAGATGAACTATATTAGCTAGTTCAAAATTAGTTGGTAATCTAAAAAATTTATGTGATAGATTTTAAAAACAGATTTCTGAATAACTCTCTTCACAAAGCTTCCATTCAGATATAACAATAAATCTATTTGAATGAAATAATATATAATTGTTAATTTTGATATGATAATATTTTTATTTGTATTGTATTTTTGAATGTATAAATAAACTCAACTCTATATAAGATATTTTGAACTATATTAGCTAGTTCAAAATTAGTTGGTAATCTAAAAAATTTATGTGATAGACTTTAAAAACAGATTTCTGAATAACTCTCTTCACAAAGCTTCCATTCAGATATAACAACAAATCTATTTGAATGAAATAATATATAATTGTTAATTTTGATATGATAATATTTTTATTTGTATTGTATTTTTGAATGTATAAATAAACTCAACTCTATATAAGATATTTTAAAATTGCTTCTTGGTTAAGAGTTTGTAAGTAAAATAAGAACTTGTTTTTAAGTAAGAGATACGTTAATGGCCCAAAACCAGTAAACATCTGATAAAAATGAAAACTTACCCTTTATAACCACCAATCAGTAATTCTAACCACCATAATTATCAATAATAAATAATATGACTTAAAACATAATAATCAATAATAACTATTAACACTGTCAATTTTTCTAAATTATAATATTTTTCCCATTCCAGACAGAAAAATCAACCTAACTTAAATTTACATTTCAATATATTCATAATCACTTTGATTAAATTTAGATTTCAATATATTCTCACTAACTAAATTTTAGACCAAAAATTTAAAAACAAAGACCACTATTGAACTTAATGACAAAACCATTGCATAAAGCATTGCAAATCCCGATTTTATTAGTCGTTACCCTTGTTTCTTCTCCTTATAGCTGGATATTCTCTGTGACATTTTCTTTATACGATGATTTTAATAAAATGTATTTTATAGCTTTTATGATGATTGGAATTGGATTGAATTTTGAGATGGGATTTATTATCATAAGAACTATTTGAATTTGATTAAACTCTTTACATGTTCATGTATTCATGGTTTTAATCATACTAGAATATTTCTGAAGCAGAGGAAGGCAACAGGTAAGAGAAAAGTTAAAATGATTGGAATTGGATTGAATTTTGAGATAGGATTTATTATCATAAGAATTATTTGAATTTGATCAAACTCTTTACATATTAATGTATTCATGGTTTTAATCATACTAAAATATTTATGAAGTAGAGGAAGGCAACAGTTAAAATTTGATTATAGTTAAATATTGATCTTATGTAAAAATGTTGAATGTAAAATTAATAATTTATATAAAATAAGTGTTTTGGGTTAGTGCCTATTATTTAAATTAGAAATTATGTTTTAGGAAAAATTACATTAAATATTAAATTTCTATTTGTCAATTTTGAATTAGTAATACTTAATAGACAAATCAAATCTTATAATCTTGACTCTTGGTTTGGCATAAACTAATAAATTGAGATATCTACACATTTACAATTTTACTCTTACATAAATAATGGTGAACAATAACTCTTAATAAGTATATTTATTTACATCTTATTACTTCTAAATTATTTGAATATTAACCAAAAATTAAAATTACAATTTGCAAAATCGACATTAGATAACAAAAATATTTTATTTCTTAAATTTTGAAAATTCTATTTATCTAGATTTTGATTCGTTGAGACAGTTTAGTTCTTATTTCTCCATTATTATTTCTACGGCGGAACCATCCATTTGCAAGGTGTTTAATACAATGATTTCACTGTCATGGGTACTGACACACTAGTAATACGTTTTCCCCAACTCACACTCACATCCTCCACCCGAGTTATTAATACCACACCCGATATTAACTTCGCTTCCCTAGAAGTTAATGTTTAGAGTGCCAAAATATTGTCAATTTACTTACTCTTGCTGAAACTGCAATTCATGTCAACCATAACCCCAAATCTGGCATAGCTCCTCCATCAACCTATGTTAATCCATGCCCCAATCCTAAATGCTCAGACATCCCTTTTCCACATGACTAGGAGTCTGACCATGTCCTTATGATGCATGAGATAATTACTTTGGAAGGAGAAGACCCATGCTTGACTCAGATGATGAGTCTTATGAGACCAACCAAGCCCAGATATGGTCTAGGATTAGTTGAGCAAGCAAATGGCCTTATACCAACATGTAGATTTGGTCCAGTCCTTGACGACTGCAAAAAGCCTACTGTGATGGAAATGCACAAATTCTTTTCTCTTATGGATGGGTGTCTGAAGTCTGAAATTAGTTCTAAATGGATGAAAGCAATGCTTAATTGGGATTTATTCACCAATCCCCAAGTAGAATAATTTGACAAGACTTATACTCCACAAGAGAAAAAGCAATTAGCTGAAGACTGGAAGTATTACATGGAAGTTAATAAGTCATGGATATCTTTCCATTCCTAGAAAGATAATGTTTCTCCAATAAATGTTTTCACTAGTTCAGCATCAACTACATCAGCTAATAAGCATGCCTGGACTGCATTAGATGGAAGTAAAGTAGAGACTCCATCAACATTTCCTCCATTTAAAGGAATTGTTATTGGAGAAAACCAGAATGCAGCCAAAGTTATCCCACTTGTGCAGAAAGATGATAATGCCTTAGGCATTGACGACAGAATACAGAAGGCAAGTGAACAGTTGATTTGGACAAACACAGCAATGAAAGGCTTAGAAATTAACATGACCAAAGCAGCAGAAGTAAAATATTATTTTGATGTTGTCCAAGTATCAATAAATGAAGTAAATAAATGTTTGAACAATGTACAAAATGATTCTACTGTTATTCATACATATGCTAAAGAAACTTTATCAAAGATAGAAGGAGTAGAAGATAAATTAGTTGATCATCTGGATACAACTAAGAATCTTATATCTGTTTTGACAAGTAAAGTAGAAAAGATGAATCTGTCAAAAATAGAAAAACCAGTTCCTAACTCCTTTCTTTTCAAAAGGAATATAAAGATGCAGGATCCTGTTAAGCCTATCAACAGATTCCCAGCACTATTCCCAAAGGAAGTAGCCACCTCTTCAAAATTTGAGGCTATAGAAAAATCACCATTGCATCCTTATTGAAGGATGAAGAAGAAGATAAAAAAGAACAGAAAGACCCTGATACTCAGATCTTTCCCATCTATGAACCTCTGGAGCATAGGTTCAGTAAATATCCAGCACCTGACATTGAAGGCAAAGGTAAGCTCCCTGAAGCTCATACCTTTTTTCTAGAATCTCACAGAGAATGGAACATTGACAACATGAGTGTTGGTCAAATTAGATAGCTCATAAACATGATGTATATTGAATACAAACTTATGTGTTTGAGAGGGAAAAGTGAGATTGATGCATGTAGAACTATTATACAATGTTTTACACGAACACTTCTCAGGTGGTGGGAGACAGAGTCATCTCCAAAGCTTATTGCAAAAATGGAAGAAGAAGTACTGAAGGATGAAAATGTAGATGTCATACACAATCCAGATGGCACCACTATCAGTGATATTATAGGAGCATTGACATCAATGATCCTTGAACATTAGTGTGGTAGTGAGATAGAAATTGCAAATAGGAATGAAGTTATTCTTATGAATCTGAAGTGCCATAAAATGTCTCAGTTTGAAGACTTCCATAGAGATTGGATGCAGAGGATTTATGAAGTCAATGATTCAAATAATTTTTTATGGAAACAAGTTTACCTTGCAGCCCTGTCATCTAGGTTTGTAGATTACATCATATTACAAGAAGTCTTTCAATTGTCTTTTGAGTCCTATACATGGGCAGAAATATATGCTCATATTACAAAGACCTTGGTAAGTCTTTGTACCAGCTCCAAAGTTAATAAATCTCTGGAAAAACTTTCCAGACTACCAAACAAGAAGTCCATTTGCAGCAAGTATGGACTAACAGCAGATGATCCTTTGGTAAAAAGGAGAAAAGCAAAAAGGAGAGCAAAAAGAGAATTTAAAGAAACATTCTACAAAAATTGTAGAAATTATCCAAAGAATAGAAGGAAAAATCCCAAGAAATCTCAAGGCAAAACCTCCAGAAGAAGAAAAAAGAGAATTTAAAGAAACATTTTACAAAAATCGTAGAAATTATCCAAAGGATAGAAGGAAAAATCCCAAGCAATCTCGAGGCCAAACCTCCAGAAGAAGAAAAGGATATTACAAGTATGTTCCTCGAACACATTATTACAATCCTTCAGATATTCATCTACACACTTCAAAGAAAGAAAAATGGAATAGCCTTACATGTTGCTATGTGGTCAGAATGGACATACTTCTTCTAGATGTCCAGAAGGTGAAAATTCGAAGAGAAACAGAGGCAAGAAATCTTAAGCCTTTGTTCAGAAAGGAAAACAAGTGAAGCAAGAAAACAAGGGACCAATGCAGTGCATGAAATGTGTTTCCCATACTCATAAGACAAAACATTGTCCCAATGTTGTAATCAGAGAAATAGCTCAACAGCACCAGATTGAAGAATCATCTTATGATTCTTTCAGTTCCTCTTCTGCAGAAGAAATACATGCTCACATGCAGCAATACTCAGATTCTGATATTTCAGAATGTTTTTGTTCTGAATCTGATGAATGTGCCTGTCAAATCCAATATGGTTCTGATTCAGAATTTTATAGTGATTCTAGTGAAGAAGGACAAAACCTTAAGCCCCAAAAAGAGAAAGTTTTGATGGCCGCAACTGAAGAAGATGAGATAAAAATTTTCTCTCAAATCCGGGCCATGGAAGATGGTGAAATGAAGAATCGCTTGATTGAAGCATTCATGGACCAGCTCAAATCCAGAGCTTCAAAAGATTCAGGTAAGAAATATTTATTTATTGACGCCTCATTCGAAAGAAACACTAAATCATTCCAAAGGCACCAAGAGAAACCGGATAGGGTGAGATCTCTCACCTTGGGAGAAGTGAGTCACGAGATTCACAACATCAAATCAGAAATCTCTGCTATGACGTCCCATATTGCAGAGCTAAAAAAGGGAAAGCAAGCAGTCAATAAAGAAGAAGATGAGGACCATCCATGGGACACTACCCCATACGACAGTAATCAACAAATTGAAGTTGTTGAAGGAGTTAAGGATCCAAATTTTGGATTCAAAGAGATGAGACCTTTTACTATCTCTTACCAACAGCATCATGTTAGAGTCAATATCTGCATCAGATGAGAAATGTTTGAATTAATGGCATTTCTTGATTAAGGAGCATATATAAATATTCTCAATATAAAGACCATTCCAGCAAAATATTGGGTTGTTGCAGAAGGAGAAGTGGTGGGTTTACGTAACAAAAGCTCATATATGAAGTACCCAAAGCATCTCTATGTTTAGAAAGGCACTACATCAACTTAAAATTTTCAATTGTAGATATTCCTGTTGATTGCATTCTTGGAAATTTTTCTTGGCAGCTGTCGAACCTCATGGTTCACTAAGGTTGAAAGGTGGAAAGGCCAGATATTTCATATCAGTCCCCACATATAAGGGAACACGAAAGAAGATTGAACTGCCATACATTTCAAATCCAAGGATCTCCACGATGGTCCAAACTATGCAAAATTTGGACAAAGCTGAAACAAGACTATCAGATCTGAAAGATCTGAAATCCATTCTTAGAACTGAAGAACAGCTCAAACATCCTCAGGTAAAAAGGATAATTGAGGATTTGAAGAAGCAAATTGACTGAGCGATCTCAATGAATAAAGAGTACAGAGATCTTTGTGAAAAAGAGATCAAGCAACTCCTTGATAGAAATCTTATCAGAGAATCAGACAGTCCCTAGAACTGTTATGGATTCTATTTTAACAAGAGAGCAGAACAGATTAGAGGAATTCCAAGGTTAGTAATAAATTATAAGCTTCTGAATTCAGTCTTACCAGATGATACCTATCCTATACCTCATAAAGGTGATTTCATCAGAAGGATAGCATGAGCTAAGATCTTTTCTAAGTTTGACTTGAAGGTAGGATTTTGGCAAGTCTCCATCTCAGAAAAAGATAAGTTTAAAACTAATTTCAGGATACCAGCAAGCCACTACGAGTGGAACGTGATGCCTTTTGGACTGAAGAATGTGCCATCCAAGTTCTAGAAGGTAATGGATAAGATTTTTAAGCCTTACTTTGATTGACTTATTGTGTATATAGATGATGTGTTGATATTTTCTAAAAACATTCAAGACCACTTCAAACATGTAAATATTTTCAAGAATTTGGTCAAGCACAATGGCCTTGTACTCAGCAAGAAAAAGATAGAGGTCTTCCAGACCACTGTCAAATTTCTGGGGCATACAATCTCCAATGGACAGATCTCACTACAGAAGCATGCATTAGAGTTCGCAGATAAATTCCCTGATGTCATAACAGATAAAAATCAGCTGCAAAGATTTTTAGGATGTCTCAATTATGTCAGTAACTTCTATCAAGACTGTGCAAGTGATAGAAGAATAATAAATAAGAGATTGAAGAAAAATCCTCCAGAATGGACAGAAGTCCATACTAAGGCAGTACAAAATATTAAGGCCAAGGTAAAAACACTGCCAATTTTATATGTTGTTGATGATCTTGCATTTAAAATTGTGGAAATAGATGCAAGAAACATAGGATGGGGAGGTATTTTGAAGCAGAAGAATGGAGACATTGAACAGATTGTTCAGTTTTCATTAGGAGTATGGAATCCAGCTGAACAAAATTACTCCACAATAGAAAAAGAAGTTAAAGTAGCCTGGAATTGTATCAACAAGTTTGAGGCATATCTCATCAATAAACCCTTCTTGCTAAAGACAGATGCATCAACTTTACAGAAGGTCCTAACAAAAGATATCAGAAAAGCAGGTGAAGCAAAGTTTGTCTGATGGCAAACACTTTTTGCCAACTTTGATTTCCAAGCTGAGCACATTAAAGGAAAAGAAAATAATCCTCCGGATTTTCCCAGCAGAGAATATCTTGAACCTCAAGATCATGTTATGATGACAGTCACTGAGTGGGACCAAAATCAAAAGCAAGAGATCTTAAGGAATATCCTAGATAATCAGGACTGGGAAGAGTATAAAAGAAATTGGAAACCCACGTGGCAACTCAGGAATACGAAAGTATTGGATGCCAACCTACAGCCACACACTGACATCCAGCACCTTGTGCCAGAACGGAAGGTATTTCCAAAAGGAAGTAAGTGGATCCATGGCATGATTTATGAAAAAGCACAAAGAGATGTCGGAATTGCACAAATAGCTCTAGAACAAATTTTTCATGATATTGCTGGCAAATGGTACCATGGAGGGCCCAGCACCGGCATACATGAAATATATTTCTGCATCTATAGAACAAGAGATCTCTGGAATGAGCCAGGACATTTGCCAACTCAACCTACTATTCGATGGCCAAGAAATGGTCCAAAGATTATTTTTCCTGACACTGTGTATGATTTTGTAGGTTGTGAATTGCTTTGGTGGGTTTTTCTTAACTTTGTTGACAAAATAGGGACTCATTATACAAAGCTTAAATTCAACACAGTTGGCCACTACTTGAGAAACCAGCAATGCAAATGGCTTAGAGATTGGTGGAGTGACTATGGTGTTAGCAGAACTGCAATGTATCTTGTATATCACGAACAATATTGCAGAACTCATTGTGATTTATGCATTGAACAAAACCTTGAAGAATGCTTTCACCCTATTTATAAAACTGTCAAAGAAATGATCAATGGATAATGTTCACCGTCTCATAATATAAACTATTCACTCGAAGAATACATGAGGGAACATTTAGAGTGGTTAGTTTTAACTAAAGTTAAACATCAGATTGTTCTGGGTAAACCTATGATCATCCGCAGGATATACACAAAAGCTTGGGATGAATTATTGTATAAAAGAAATAGATTCCCTGGACTTACTGTGTTTTGACGGTTCACATGGGCTTTCTGTAAAAAGTATCCATAGTGTAATCATGACGTCTAATCACAAGGACTTAATTGTGGCCAGATTTCCCATGGGATTTGTTATACGAAAGTCTCCACTGTGTAAATAGTTCATGCCTTATACCTTCAGTTTTTTATCATGGGCTTTGATAGTCTAAAAAGAATCCACTTTGTTTTGTCAAAATCTCTTTCCGTAAGATTTTATTTTCTGGACTAGAATCTTTGTGCAGATGTCGCTCTGGAGTTACCCGAAAGCAATGATTCCATCCACCTTCTGGTCAAACAACTGATGACCTACAATAATGCTTGTGCCCTCTCATTTCCTATATAATGAGAGTAAGGCTCATTATTGAGGCATCGGGTCGTAGAGATTCTTAGAGAGTCAGTGTGATTTGGGAGCCTGCGCATCAGTGTGCTTGGCACTAGTGAGAACCTAAAGTGGCTGAATCATTTTAGAAGTCTTCAAGTCTGTTTATGACTCCAGATCTATTCTGAGGCAGAGCCTATCTTTCGCTAGGTAGCCTTCAGTATTGCTCGTTCCTTGAGAACAACACAAAGTCCAATAAATGCAAAGATAGTCAATCTCTGATAAAGAATCTCTCTGTAAAAATTCTGAAATCCATTCTAAAATAATATGAGTACACCATTCCACATTTGAATATATTGTGAATTTATTTTGTCTGTTGTGGTAGTAGTTATCTTTGAGCTTTCATTCGAAGTTCACATGAAGTTAATCAGAGGTTTGTCAAAGGAACGAAGGGACGCCAAGGCCGTTGTTAGGCGAGGAAGTCGTTGAGGCCATGAGAGCGTGAAAGTTCTGAGTAGGTTCACGTCGAGTTCACCACTGGTTCACCAATTCAGTTGTTCACTTGCCTCCATCAATGCCTAAGGCATTATCATCTTTCTGCACAAGTGGGATAACTTTGGCTGTGTTCTGGTTTTCTCCAATAACAATTCCTTTAAATGGAGGAAATGTTGATGGAGTCTCTACTTTACTTCCATCTAATGCAGTCTAGGCATGCTTATTAGTTGAAGTAGTTGATGCTAAACCAGTGAAAACATTTATTGGAGAAACATTATCTTTCCAGGAATAGAAAGATATCCATGAGTTATTAACTTCCATATAATGCTTCCAGTCTTCAGCTAATTGCTTTTTCTCTTGTGGAGTATAAGTCTTGTCAAATTCTTCTACTTGGGGATTGGTGAATAAATCCCAATTAAGCATTGCTTTCATCCATTTAGCACTAATTTCAGACTTAGGCACCCATCCATAAGAGAAAAGAATTTGTGCATTTACATCATAGCAGGCTTTTTGCAGTCGTTAGGGACTGGACCAAATCTACATGCTGGTATAAGGCCATTTGCTTACTCAAGTAATCCTAGACCATATGTGGGCTTGGTCGGTCTCATGAGACTCATCATTTGAATCATTTACCAGAGAATCCATAGTATGAACATTTTTATGCCAACGTTTCAAATCCCAAATGGGATCCATCTTCAGGACTCGGGAATGATGATAAAAGATGCGCTGATTTAGAATGAATAAATACTAAAGGGGAAAATTTTTCAAGGATAAGCACAAGGTCGGCTGGGAAATATATTAATTAATTTTATTAATTTTAATATTAATTTTATTAATTTTATTTTATTAATTTAATTAAAATAAATAATTGCTACTAATAGTTAATGTTAATAAGTGAATATCAATATATAAGTGACATTAAATTAATTTAATTTTGTGGGTCTTCTCCTTCCAAAGTAATTATCTCATGCATCATAAGGACATGATCAAAGTCCTGGTCATGTGGAAAAGGGATGTCTGAGCATTTAGGATTGGGGCATGGATTAACAGAGGTTGATGGAGGAGCTATTGCAGATCTGGGATTACGGTTGGCATGAATTGCAGTTTCAGCAAGAGTAAGTAAATTGACAATATTTTGGCACTCTAAACATTTAACTTCTAGGGAAGCAAAGTTAAAAATCTGTGCAAATTCAAAGAGGGAAATATGTTTACAAGAGGGAGAACTGGAACAGGCAGTATCTACAGTAGAAGGTTCTCTGTAATATTTAGACTTTTTACAGGCTAGTTCAATATCTCAATGATCTATAGTAGATCTTCTGGGAAAGGATATGACTATAGAAGATAAATTTTCTGTGATATCGGCTGAGGTAATTCTTTTTGGAATGAGAGGCTTGGGATTATTCACTACCCAGTGTTCAGGGAAAGTCAAGTCTTCCCAGCAGATTGTTTGATACACGATTTTTTGATTTTTAGCATCAGTCATAATAATTACACTTGACTTGGAGTCACGACTGGGTGTGTGGCGGATGGCTGGCCATAGAGTATTGGTATGGCGAAACCAACCTTTTGTTTGTATGGCAATATTATTTCTCTTTTGATGCATATTGAAACTAGTAGTTTGGATTTGGAGCTGTAATATCTGGTCAATGGTTTCGTCAAAAACATAGATAGAGAAATTTGGGAAACAGTCAAAATAGACTAGGCCATGTGAAAGTGGAGAAACAATTCCACCAATCAAGAAATCAGTATACTTGTTGTGTGTAAGGTCGCGAACAATAGCTAACACAAAAGTATTTAACCCTTGATGTGTTAAAGGGTTGATTCCTACTCGTATGCATCCTAAATGCAGATATTTAGTATTCAATCTTTTGGCCTCTGCTTGTAAAGCTTTTGGATCTAGCAAGGGGATGGTTTGGATATTATCAGAGTTATCTTGTATTTGACTAATAGACTCTTTTATGCTAATTCTACTGACAGCCTTTAAATGAAATAAATATATATCATTATAGACTTCTGAGGGAGCTATGGAAGGTAATTCCCAATGGGAAGATGGCTGACTTTCTTCATACTCAAGTTCAGCTCAATTTAAGACATGACTGGAACTTGAAGCAAACATATCTCATAAAGGATTTTCTTCAGCCAAAGATTCTCTCTCTTCTAATTCACAGAAAGAAAAATATTTTCGAAATGAATCCATTCTATATGAGTTGTAGAAAATAGAATACCAACCTTCTGAACCAGACCTTACTGGCTCTGATACCAATTTTAAGCAGGGGTTTCTGTACAATCTTGCTACTTGCTGCGTCTCTTCGCTTATCTCTGATAGCCAACTCCTAGTGAACCAGTGGTGAACTCAGCGCAAACCTACTCAGAACTTTCATGCTCTCACGGCCTCAACAACGGCTTCCTCGCCTAACAATGGCCTTGGCATCCCTTTGTTCAATGGTGAACCTCTGATGAACTTCCTGTGAAATTCGGATGAAAGCTCAAAGATAACTACTACCACAACAGACAAAATAAATGCGCAAGGTATTCAAATGCGGAATGATGTACTCATATTATTTCAGAATGGATTTCAGAATTTTTATAGAGAGATTCTTTATCAGAGCTTGAATATCTTCACACTTATCAGACTTTATGTTGTTCTCAAGGAATGAGCAATACCGAAGGCTACTTGGAAAAAGATAGGCTCTACCTTAGAATAGATTTGGACTCATAAATAGACTCGAAGACTTCTAAAATGATTCACCCACTTTAGGTTCTCACCAGTGCCGAGCACACTGATGCGCAGGCTCCCAAATCACACTGACTCTCTCAGACCCGATGCCTCAATAATGAGCCTTACTCTCATTATATAGGAAATGAGAGGGGACAAACATTATTGTAGGTCATCAATAGTCTGACCAGAAGGTGGATGGAATCATTACTTTCGGATAACGCCAAAGCGACATCTACACAAAGATTCCAGTTCGGAAAAGAAAATCTTATAGAAAGAGATTCCGACAAAACAAAGTGGATGCTTTTTAGACTATCGAAGCCCACAAGAAAAGATTGAAGGTATAATGCATGAAATATTTACACAGTGGAGACTTTAGTACAACAAAGCCCATGGGAAATCTGGCCACAATTAAGTCCTTGTGACTGGACGTCATGATTACACTATGGATGCTTTTTATGGAAAGCCCATGTGAACCGTCAAAACACAGTAAGTTCAGGGATCTATTTCTTTTATATAATAACTCATCCCAGGCTTTTGTGTATATCCTACGGATGATCATATATTTACCTAGAACAATCTAATGTTTAACTTTAGTTAAAACTAACCACTCTAAATGTTCCCTCATGTATTCTTCGAGTGAATAGTTTATATTATGAGACGATGACCATTCTCCATTGGTCATTTCTTTGACAGTTTTGTAAATAGGGTGAAATCATTCTTCAAGGTTTTGTTCAATGCATAAATCACAATGAGTTCTGCAATATTGTTCATGATATACAGGATCCATTGTAGTTCTGCTAACACCATAGTCACTCCACCAATCACTAAGCCATTTGCATTGTTGGTTTCTCCGGTAGTGGCCAACTATGCTGAATTTAAGCTTTGTATAATGAGTCCCTATTTTGTCATCAACGTTAATAAAATCCCACCAAAGTTGTTTATAATCTGCAAAATCATACACAGTGTCAGGAAAAATAATCTTTGGATCATTTCTTGGCCATCGAGCAGTAGGTTGAGTTGGCAAATGTCCTGGTTCATTCCAGAGATCTCTTGTTCTGTAGATGCAGAAATATCTTTCATGTATGCCGGTGCTGGGCCCTCCATGGTACCATATGCCAGCAATATCATGGAAATTTTGTTCCAGAGCTATTTGTGCAATTCTGACATCTCTTCGTGCTTTTTCATAAATCATGTCATGGATCCACTTACTTCCTTTTGGATATACCTTCCATTCTGGCACAAGGTGCTGGATGTCAGTGTTTGGTTGTAGGTTGGCATCCAGTACTTTCGTATTCCTCAGTTGCCATGTGGATTTCCAATTTCTTTTATACTCTTCTCAGTCCTGACTATATGGGATAGTCCTTAAGATCTCTTGCTTTTGATTTTGGTTCCACTCAGTGACTATCATCATAACATGATCTTGAGGTTCAAGATATTCTCTATTGAGAAAATCCAGAAGATTATTTTCTTTTCCTTTAATGTGCTCAACTTGGAAATCAAAGTTGGCAAAAAGTGCTTGCCATCTGGAAAACTTTTCTTCACCTACTTTTCTGATATCTTTTGTTAGGACCTTTTGTAAAGCTGATGCATCTATCCTTAGTAAGAAGGGTTTATTGATGAGATATACCTCAAACTTTTTGATACAATTCTAGGCTTCTTTAACTTCTTTTTCTATTGTCGAGTAAGTTTGTTCAGCTGGATTCCATACTCCTGATGCAAACTGAACAATATGTTCAGTGTCTCCATTCTTCTGCTTCAAAATACCTCCCCATCCTATGTTGCTTGCATTTTTTTCCACAATTTTAAATGCAAGATCATCAGCAACATATAAAATTGGCAATGTTTTTACCTTGGCCTTAATATTTTGTACTACCTTAGTATGGACTTCTGTCCATTCTAGAGGATTTTTCTTCAATATCCTATTTAGTATTCTTCTATCACTTGCACAGTCTTGATAGAAGTTACTGACATAATTGAGACATCCTAAAAATCTCTACAACTAATTTTTATATGTTATGACATCAGGGAATTTATCTGCGAACTCTAATGCATGCTTCTACAGTGAGATCTGTCCATTGGAGAGTGTATGCCCCTGAAATTTGACAGTGGTCTGGAAGACCTCTATCTTTTTCTTGCTAAGTACAAGGCCATTGTGCTTGTCCAAATTCTTGAAAATATTTACATGTTTGAAGTGGTCTTGAATTCTTTTACAAAATATCAACACATCATCTATATACACAATAAGCCAATCAAATTAAGGCTTAAAAATCTTATCCATTACCTTCTGGAACTTGGATGGTGCATTCTTCAGTCGAAAAGGCATCACGTTCCACTCGTAGTGGCCTGCTGGTATGCTGAAAGCAGTTTTAAACTTATCTTTTTCTGAGATGGCGACTTGCCAAAATCCTGCCTTCAAGTCAAACTTAGAAAAGATCTTAGCTCTTGCTATCCTTCTGATCAGATCACCTGTATGAGGTATAGGATAGGTATCATCTGCTAAGACTGAATTCAGAGGCTTATAATTTATTACTAACCTTGGAATTCCTCTGATCTGTTATACTCTCTTGTTAAGATAGAATCTATAATAGTTCCAGGGATTGTCTAATTCTTTCATAAGCTTTCTATCAAGGAGCTGCTTGATCTATTTTTTGCGAAGATCTCTGTACTCTTTATTCATCGGGATCACTCGGCTCTTATAAGGCTTGCCAGTATAGCCTTCTTTGTAAGGGAGCTCAACTGTATGTTGCTTCCTATGCCAAAATGCATTGGGTTCTTCAGAGCAACATTCTTCTTCAAATCCTCGATTCTCCTTTTTACTTGAGGATGTTTGAGCTCTTCTTCAATTCTGAGAGTGGATTTCAGATCTTTCAAATTTGACAGCCTTGCTTCGACTTTGTCCAAATTTTACAGAGTTTGGACCATCATGAAGATCCTTGGATTTGAAATGTATGGCAGTTCAATCCTCTTTCTTGTTCCCTTCAATGTGGGGACTAATATGAAATATCTGGCCTTTCCACCTTTCAACCTTAGTGAACCATGAGGTTCGACAGCTGCTAAGAAAACATTTCCAAGAATGCAATCAACAGGAATATTTGCAACTGCAAATTTTAAGTTAATGCAGTGCCTTTCAAAACATAGATATGCTTTGGGTACTTCAGGCATGAGCTTTTTGTTACCTATACCCACCACTTTTCTTCCTGCAGCAACCCAATATTTTGCTGGAATGGTATTTATATTGAGAGTATTTATATCTGCTCCTGAATCAAGAAGTGCCATTAATTCAAACATTTCTCCTCTGATGCAGATATTGACTCTGACATGATGTTGTTGGTAAGAGATAGTCAAAAGTCTCATCTCTTTGAATCCAAAATTTGGATCCTTAACTCCTTTAGCAACTTCAATTAGTTGATTACTGTCGTATGGGGTAGTGTCCCATGGCTGGCCCTCATCTTCTTCTTTATTGACTGCGATTTTTTTATTTTTAGCATCAGTCATAAGAACTACACTTGACTTTGAGTCACAACTGGGTGTGTGGCGGATGGCTGGACATAGAGTATTGGTATGGAAAAAACAACCTTTTTTCTGTATGGCAATATTATTTCTCTTTTGATGCATATTGAAACCAATAGTTTGGATTTGGAGCTGTAATATCTGGTCAATAATTTCATCAAAAACATAGATAGAGAAATTTAGGAAAGAGTCAAAATAGACTGGGCCACGTGAAAGTGGAGCAACAATTCCGCCAATCAAGGAATCAGTATACTTGTTGTGTGTAAGGTCACGAACAGCAGCTAACACAAAAGTATTTAACCCTTGATGTGTTAAAGGGCTTATTCCTACTCGTATTCATCCTAAATGCAGATATTTAGTATTCAATCTTTTGGCCTCTGCTTGCAAGGCTTTTAGATCTAGCAAGGGGATATTATCAGAGTTCTCTTGTATTTGACTAACAGACTCTTTTATGCTAATTCTACTGACAGCCTTTAAATGAAATACATATATATCATTATAGACTTCTGAGGGAGCTATGGCAGGTAATTCCCAACGGGAAGATGGCTGACTTTCTTCATACTCAAGTTCAGCTTGGTTTAAGACACGACTGGAACTTGGAGCAAACATATCACTCAAAGGATTTTCTTCAGCCAAAGATTCTCTCTCTTCTAATTCACGGAAAGAAATAGATTTCCGAAATGAATCCATTCTATATGAGTTGTAGGAAATAGAATATCGACCTTCTGAACTAGACTTTGCTAGTTCTGATACCAATTTTAATCAGGGGCTTCTTTCACAAGCTTGCTACTTGCTTCGTCTCTTTGCTTATCACTGATAGCCAACTCCTGGTGAGCCAGTGGTGAACTCAGTTCGAACCTAATCAGAACTTTCATGCTCTCATGGCCTCAACAACGGCTTCCTTGCCTAACAACGGCCTTGGTGTCCCTCCGTTCCTTTGGCGAACCTCTGATGAACTTCCTGTGAACTTCGGATGAAAGCTCAAAGATAACTACTACCACAACATACAAAATAAATGCACAAGGTATTCAAATGCGGAATGGTGTACTCATATTATTTCAGAATGGATTTCAAAATTTTTATAGAGAGATTCTTTATCAGAGATTGACTATCTTCGCATTTATCGAACTTTATGTTGTTCTCAAGGAACGAGCAATACCGAAGGCTACTTGGCGAAAGATAGGCTCTGCCTCAGAATAGATCTGGACTTATAAATAGACTTGAAGACTTCTAAAATGATTCGGCCACTTTAGGTTCTCACTAGTGCTAAGCACACTGATGCGCAAGCTCCCAAATCACACTCTCTCTAAGAGTCTCTAAGACCCGATACCTCAACAATGAGCCTTACTCTCATTATATAGGAAATGAGAGGGGACAAGCATTACTGTAGGTCATCAATAGTATAACCGGAAGGTGGATGGAATCATTGATTTCGGGTAACGCCAGAGTGACATCCGCACAAAGATTCCAGTCTGGAAAAGAAAATGTTACGGAAAGAGATTCCGACAAAACAAAGTGGATGCTTTTTCGACTATCAAAGCCCACAAGAAAATACTAAAGGTATAATGCATGAACTATTTACACAGTGGAGACTTTAATACAGCAAAGCCCACAGGAAATCTGGCCACAATTAAGTCCTTGTGACTGGACGTCATGATTACACTATGGATGCTTTATGGAAAGCCCATGTGAACCATCAAAACATAGTAAGTTTAGGGAATCTATTTCATTTATACAATAATTCATCCCAGGCTTTTGTGTATATCCTGCGGATGATCATAGGTTTACCCAAAACAATCTGATGTTTAACTTTAGTTAAAACTAACCACTCTAAATGTTCCCTCATGTATTCTTTGAGTGAATAGTTTATATTATGAGATGGTGACCATTCTCCACTGTTGATTTCTTTTACAGTTTTGTAAATAGGGTGAAAGCATTCTTCAAGGTTTTGTTCAATGCATAAATCACAATGAGTTCTGCAATATTGTTCGTGATATACAGGATCCATTGTATTTCTGCTAACACCATAGTCACTCCACCAATCTCTAAGCCATTTGCATTGATGGTTTCTCTAGTAGTGGCCAGTTGTGCTGCATTTAAGCTTTGTATAATGAGTCCCTATTTTGTCATCAACATTAAGAAAATCCCACCAAAGCTGTTTATAACCTACAAAATCATACACAGTGTCAGGAAAAATAATATTTGGATCATTTCTTGGCCATCGAGCAGTAGGTTGAGTTGGAAAATGTCCTGACTCATTCCAGAGATCTCTTGTTCTGTAGATGTAAAAATATCTTTCATGTATGTCGGTGCTAGGCCCTCCATGGTACCATATGCAGAAATATCATGGAACTTTTGTTCCAGATCTATTTGTGTAATTCCGGCATCTCTTCATGCTTTTTCATAAATCATTTCATGGATCCACTTACTTCCTTTTGGATATACCTTCCATTCTGGCACAAGGCGCTGGATGTCAGTGTGTGGATGTAGGTTGTCATCCAGTACTTTCGTATTCCTAAGTTTCCATGTGGGTTTCAAATTTCTTTTATACTCTTCCCAGTCTTGATTATCTGGGATAGTCCTTAAGATCTCTTGCTTTTGATTTTCGTCCCACTCAATGACTATCATCATAACATGATCTTGAGGTTCAAGATATTCTCTCCTGAGAAAGTCCGAAAGATTATTTGATTTTCCTTTAATGTGCTCAACTTGGAAATCAAAGTTGGCAAAAAGTGCTTGCCATCTGGTAAACTTTTCTTCACTTGCTTTTTTGATATCTTTTGTTAGGACCTTCTATAAAGTTGATGCATCTGTCCTTAGTAAGAAGGGTTTATTGATGAGATATATCTCAAACTTGCTAATACAATTCCAGGCTGCTTTAACTTCTTTTTTCTATTGTAGAGTAATTTTGTTCAGCTGGATTCTATACTCCTGATGCAAACTGAACAATCTGTTCAGTGTCTCCATTCTTCTAATTCAAAATACCTCCCCATCCTATGTTGCTTGCATCTGTTTCCACAATTTTAAATGCAAGATCATCAACAACATATAAAATTGGCAGTGTTTTTACCTTGGCCTTAATATTTTGTACTGCCTTAGTATGGACTTCTATCCATTCTGGAGGATTTTTCATCAATCTCTTATTTAGTATTCTTCTATCACTTGCACAGTCTTGATAGAAGTTACTAACATAATTGAGACATCCTAAAAATCTCTGCAGTTGATTTTTATATGTTATGACATCAGGGAATTTATCTGTGAACTCTAATGCATGCTTCTGTAGTGAGATCTGTCCACTAGAGATTGTATGCCCCAGAAATTTGACAGTGGTTTGGAAGACCTCTATCTTTTTCTTGCTGAGTATAAGGCAATTGTGCTTGACCAAATTCTTGAAAATATTTACATGTTTGAAGTGGTCTTGAATGTTTTTAGAAAATATCAACACATCACCTATATACACAATAATCCAATCAAAGTAAGGCTTAAAAATCTTATCCATTACCTTTTGGAACTTGGATGGCGCATTCTTCAGTCCAAAAGGCATCACGTTCCACTCGTAGTGGCCTGCTAGTATGCTGAAAGTAGTTTTAAACTTATCATTTTCTGAGATGGCGACTTACCAAAATCCTGCCTTCAAGTCAAACTTAGAAAAGATCTTAGCTCCTGCTATCCTTCTGATCAAATCACCTTTATGAGGTATAGGATAGGTATCATTTGCTAAGACTAAATTCAAAGGCTTATAATTTATTACTAACCTTGGAATTCCTCTGATCTGTGCTACTCTCTTGTTAACATAGAATCCATAACAGTTCCAGGGACTGTCTGATTCTCTGATAAGCTTTCTATCAAGGAGCTACTTGATCTCTTTTTTGCAGAGATCTTTGTACTCTTTATTCATCAGGATCACTCGTCTCTTATAAGGCTTGTCAGTATAGCCTTCTTTGTAAGGGAGCTCAACTGTATGTTGCTTCCTATGCCAAAATGCATTGGGTTCTTCAGATCAGCATTCTTCTTCAATTTGCTTCTTCAAATCCTCGATTCTTCAATTGCTGATGAGTAATTGGTAAGTTGTTTCCCCATGGTCTCAGTCCTTTGATTTTTCTCTCCCTCAATTCTTTTTGAAGTATATTCCCAATCCTTCCGCTACTATGATGAAAAAGAATGGGGATAAAAGGTCCCATTGGTGCAATCCTCTTGTGGCATTAAAAGTCGAGGTTGGTGATCCATTTAAGAGAATGGAAAAATTGGGGGTGGATATCATATTATATATCCAGTTTACCCATCGATTGCAAAAGCCAAATGCCATTAAAGTTGTTTTAAGGTAATTCCAATTTAGACAATCATATGCTTTTGAGAGATCCAGCTTTATCATCATGCCCATTTCCTTTTTTTGTTTCAGACAATGATTTACTTCCTGAGATACCACCAATCCGTTTAGAATTTGTCTCCCTTCCACAAACCCAGTTTGTTCTGGGGAGATTATACTAGATAGAATTGGTTTCAATCTCTTAGCCGTTAAAGTTGCAATAGTCTTATAAATTACATTATAGAGAGCAATAGGATGGAAACCTTGGGCTGTTTCCGAGTGAGAAGATTTTGGAATAAGAGATAAAAGAGTTGAGTTTAGGCCAGGCCATACCTTCTGGTGTTTACGTGATTCTTCGACCACCTCCAAGATGTCTTGCCCTACGAAATGCCAGCCTGCTTGGTAAAATTCCACTGTAAATCCATCTGGTCCTGGGGCTTTATTTCTTTTCATCCCTTTCACAATTTCCTCCACTTCTTCCAAGGTTGCTGCCCTCATCAGAGCTAAATTCTGGTCCCTAATGATAATTTTAGGGATTTCATTGCATATCCTTCCTATAGCTTCTTCTCTATTCACTTGAGGTTCAGTAAGGATATCTTTGAAGTGTCCTACAAGAGCCTGTTCCATTTCTTCATGTTGGGTTATCTGTTGTCCTTCCTCATTTTTGATGGAAAAAATTCTATTCCTTTGTCGGTGCTAGATCATGGCTTGGTGGAAGAACTTCGTGTTCCTTTCTCCTTCACGAAGCTAGTTTATGCGAGACTTTTTCTTCCATAAGATCTCTTCATGTTTTCTGAGTTCCTCAATTTGGCTTATCACTATGCCCTCCTGTCTACTTCTTTCCTTGCTCCTGCCTTCTGTTATAATTTCTTGTTGTAGCTCTCTCATTTTTTGTTCTAAACGTTGTTGTTCTATGAATATATTCCCAAATTCATCTTTGTTCCATTTTTTTTATTGTTTCCTTGAGTTCTTTTAGTTTTAGCTAGAAAGTTTGCATCTTACTTCTTCCTCTTTGTTGGCTCTTGGTCCACCACTCCTCCACCTTTGGCATGAACTGTTGATTCCTAAGCTAGAACGCTTCAAACCTAAAAGGGCGCCTTTTGGGGCTCACTTTAAGGTCAATTTCTAGCCTAATTGGCCAATGGTCTGAGTCCAATGCTAGAAGGATCATTGTTTCAATGTATATATCCCTATTTATAATTTGTTCCGATATTAAAAACCTATCCAATCTCGATGCAATCTGATTTATGCCCCCTCTTCTATTATTCCATGTATGGATCCCATTTATTGTAGGGATATCAACCAATATTTGTTATCATGTCGTCAAAAGCTTCCATGTCTTGGTCTGTTCTTCTCAATCCTCCTCTTTTTTACGCTGTGGTAGTAATCATGTTAAAGTCCCCTCCTGCAATCCATGGCTTCTTCAGGTATAGTCTTCGAATTGTTTTCATATTTTGGAGGAAGCTTCTACACTCATTTGATAAATGCGGACCATATACCCCTGTAAGGACTATCCCTTCTGACGAACCTATCATTCAAAAGGTTCCTGAAAGGATTTCAGGGAAGCTTACCTAGTGTTCGAATTGAACTTCCTCAGGATTCCATAGGATTGCTAGTCCTCCTACACTGCCTGCTGTGTCCTGACCCATTATCTCATAGCGAGTATTAAACCTTCTCATTATTTCTTCCATTTTCTAAGTGCTAATCTTGGTTTCTTGAATTATCATTATACTTGGTTTGTCTTTCTTCAGTCTATCCCTCAGATATCTCTGTTTTCCCCTGTTATTGAGACCTCCGATATTCCAGCTTGTGATTATCATTTTAATAATTTTGATGGTTGTTGAAATACCTCTAAGAGAGGTATAACTCTTCCTGAATTCACCAGCATTTCCCCCACCACTTGGATGGTTTCGCTCATCGGACGCTTACCTCTTTTCCTTCCTCCTTTGCCAGTACTACCCAATCTGATATTTTGAGTCCCTTGCACTCCTGGTTGTTCAAGTTGACTTATTGTAAGTGCCCCTGCCTTCTCCTTGTATTTTTGGAACATCTTTTTATATAACTGCTTTTGCTCTTCTGGTATAAACCTTTCATCTAAAAGCCTCCATTCCTATAACAATCTCCTCATTATTCGCTCCTCTTCGCCACCTTTGTCTTTTTGAGGATCTATGATGGGGCCAGCCCATGTGGTCCCGAACTACCCTAACTTACGTGTACCTGCACGACTAATTAGACTTGGATATAATGTGATTGCAATTGATTTTTTGGTAGGTGATTACTAATCAACCCACGGTACCTTGTGTGGTTTCTGCTCACGATACTTGTCCTCCTCGAAGTTACCAAACCCTAATTCCCTTACCTCGCTTTTCACTGCCGGTTCGCGCCTATTCGGTCATTTTACCTTGTTGTTGTTCGGTGGTCTCGTTCTGGTATTCGGCTCCGCCTCTGGTTTTTCTGCCTGTGGTGATACAATGTTAAACTCCCCTGGTTTTATGGTAAAACGATGTCGTTTAACTCAATCAAATCGCTACTGTGGGGCCTGTGGGGTCGTTCCATGCACTGTTGGTAAGTTGCGGTTCCTCCACTGCGCATTTAGCTCGTTTTCATGACTATGTAAGCTTTGCTGGTTTTCCTCTTGTAAATACTATCTATTCTGGTTGTCTTAGTGAAGGTGTGGAAAATGCTGGTAGTGAAGGTTATCTGGTTTGCTCAGTTGACAAATGCGCAGTCCGATGGTCTTCAACCTGGTCCTTCTCCGGCGCTCGGCTCTGTAACTTAGGTAATATATTGTTTCTTGCTATATTCCGTTATTCTCTGTTCAAGCTGAAGCTAACGTTCCGCAGCCCCTCCGTGGTCAGGGTTAACACTTCGTTTCTGCGAGCTTATAGGTTCGGTTCACTTCAGGTATGGGCTATTCTCCTAAGCCATACACGAGGTTTCGTTTTCTGTTAATTTCTTTACAATTTCGTGATGTTGTTTTCTGGTGCGAGGGTTTTGAGTAGTTACAAACCCTAACCTCAATTTTCTGGTGTGGTTGCAGGTGACCGGTTCCGTGACTTCGCAAGGGTTTCGGTCGATACCTCCCGGGTAGCTCTGTTCTTGTTTCAATTTCTTCTTGTGGCTCTTCGTCTTTGCTGTATTTACTTGCACCTGTTGTCGGTATATTAGCTAGCTATCGAGTCTGAGTGTTTGTGTTGGCTCCAACCCGTAACCGTAGCTTGGAGGGTTTCTGTGAATTCTTTTATTTGGTGGCTCGATTCAACGAACCCTCGTTGCACAGTTCTTTCATGTAATTTTGAGTTCTATAGGCTTACAATGTAATATACAGTGGTATGTAAACATATATAAGTTTAGTTCTGGTGCTTAATCGATTTCGACTGTGGACTGTTGCGTCCTTCGATATTGTTTGTTTCTTCTCGCCTGGTGTTCACTCTCGGTCTCGGCTAGTCGTTAGACTCCTGGGGTTCATAAAACTCTGTTACTGTATTTGCCTGCGATGAAAATGAATGTACAATAATACGTATATAAATTCTGTTACAAAGGACATAAATATTGCAATCGTTTGTTTATTTGTGCACTAAATTTAGATGAAGGAAATTGAATGTATTTCTCTTATTCTCTTTCAAAATGCTTTGCTCCTGAACCCTCTGGGTTATCTTGTTTTTTTTTTTTGTACAATAGTTTCAGGCAGTTAGATAACTGCTGGTAGTTGTTCCATTACAGTTTGCCTGGCAGTTACTATAGGCTTGCTTTACTTGACTATTCATTTGTTTACTTAGTCTCCTTTGTACCATAAGGGTTTGCTATTTACATCGCCTATTGATATTAATCTAATTTTAACAACTCTAATTAAGACCTGTTACTACAGTTAAAATAAAATAAATAGAAATTAAGCTAACAGAATCTAATGCTGTAGTTGACCATGGAAGAAATTAAATAAAAACGTAAGAACTCTGACAGGCTTGCTGTCCATTTGTCGAACTGTTCATCTTTCCCAATCTTCTTCAGAAACTTTGTCCGCCCTCTCTCGGTCTTCACCCTGTCGACCAGATGCTCCTACATCAGGCTGTCGGGGTAAAAGAGAGATCTCATGGCTCCGTTCCATGAGTTCCTCCACCGAGTAGCCTGCCTTTCGAATCTGTGTCTCGTCGAGCCAGGAGTTGTCCTCCATTGGACGGTCCTTCCACTTGACGAGGTAATGCAGATACTCCTTCCTGCGCATCTTCTTGGCTACCTGTGTGCTGATGATTCCTTCGATTTCATGGGTCTTGACCGACGGTAACTGTTTCTTCCAAAGACTGCTCTCGAACTGGGTGTCCCGTTGTGGCTGTACCATTCTTTCATCTTCCGCCTGGGCATGATATGGGAACAGGTCTGCCACGTTGAATATGGGTGATATACCTATATCAGGTGGCAGCTGAATTTCATATGCATTCGCTAAAAATTTGCGCAGAATTTTGCATGGGCCGATTTTCTTGAATTTCAGTTTGTTATACGTACCCTTAGGAAACCGTTCCCGGCGCAAATGCGCAAGGACTTCGTCTCCAATCTCGAAATGTACCTCACGTCGCTTTATATCTGCATGCTGCTTATATTTCTGCGTGTTGTCCTGTAATCTCAATTTAACTCTTTCATGCAGTTCGCTCATTGCTTCTGCAAAATCTTCCCCGTTTGCACTTCTCCTTTCTAGCTGTCCCAAATCTCGTAATTCATGTACTCCTCGCAGATGCATACCATACAAGATTTGGAATGGTCTAAGACCGATGCTCCGATTAGGCGAATCGTTATAAGCGAATTTTGCCTGGGCAAGAGCTCGATCCCACAATCGCGACTTTTCTCCTGTCAAGCTTCGCAACAAGTTGCCCAAACTCCTGTTCACTACCTCTGTCTGTCCATCAGTCTGCGGGTGATACGCAGAACTGAAATTTAACTGTGTGCCCAGATTTTTCCACAGGGTGCGCCAAAAATGCCTCGTAAACTTCACATCCTTGTCTGAAACTATGGTTCTAGGTAAGCCATGTAATCGAACTACTTCTGTGAAGAAAAGGTGTGCCACGTTTGTGGCGTCGCTAGTCTTCCGGCAAGGAATGAAATGAGCCATCTTTGAAAACCTATCCACCACCACCATTACTGAATCATATCCCCACTACGTTCTAGGCAATCCCAGGACAAAGTCAATGCTGACTGAATCCCACGACCTGCTTGGAACTGGTAGGGGTGTGTATAATCCAGTATTTTGGTTGTGTCCTTTCGCCAGTTGGTAGATTTTACACCTGGTTACATACCTCTGTACGTCCCGACTCATTTTCGGCCAGTAATAAAAATTTCCTAGCTGTTCCAACGTTTTATCAACGCCAAAATTTCCTGCTAAACCGCCACTGTGTTTCTCCTTTACTAAATTTTCCCTCATCGAACAATCTGGAATACATAGCTGTCCACCTCGAAATAATAATCCTTCCTGTAAATTAAAATCTAACCATGGGCTTGTATTCCTTAAGACAGGATTTTGGCATGCCTCAAAAGCTTCCTTGAAATCCGCGTCCATCTGGTACAAATCCTTCAATTACTCAAACCCCATCACCTATATGCCACTTTCCTGTAAGAGCAAGGCTCTTCTGCTTAAAGCATCCGCCACTTTGTTGGCTTGCCCACTTATGTGCTTTAACAAAAAAGTAAAACTTTGCAGGTACTCCACCCACTTGGCGTGCTTATGGTTCAGTTTGTGCTGCTGTGTTATGTACTGTAACGCAGAATTATCAGAGAACAAAACGAACTCACTACCTAGTAAGTAGTGCCTCCAATGCTTCAAGGCCTGAACCACTACATAAAATTCTTTGTCGTATGACGAATACTTCTGCCGACTTTCATTTAGTTTCTCACTAAAGAATGCCACTGGTCTGTCCTCTTGACTGAGGACAACGCCAATAGCTGTCCCGCTTGCATCACACCGAACCTGAAAAGGTTTGCTAAAGTCGGGTAGCCTCAAGATTGGCCTCTCCGTTATTTTCCGCTTCAAAAGTTGGAAACTGTCTTCTGCTTCCTTAGTCTAACAAAAAGGTTGGCTGGCCTTTTTGAGGGTCTCTAGCATTGGTGCGCAGACTTCACTAAAATTCTTAATGAACTTTCTATAAAAACTTGCTAAACTGTGAAAGCTACATACCTCGAATAAATTCTTCGGTGACGGCCAACTTATGATCGTTGTAATCTTCTCTGGGTCCATTTTTAACTCATTTTCTGCCACTACAAATCCCAGATAAATTAACTCCTTCTGTAAGAAAGTGCATTTCTTCAAGTTTACCAGCAGTTTGTTCTACTGCAGCTTCTCGAATACCCTCCGAATATGTTGAAGGTGCTCTCTTTTCGTCCTGCTAAAAATTAAAATATCGTCCAGATAGACTATCACGAATTTTCCAATAAACTCCTTTAACATTTCGTTCATTAGTCTCATAAAAGTACTTGGAGCTTTACTCAACCCAAATGGCATAACCAGCCATTCGTACAGTCCTTCGTTGGTCTTGAAGGCTGTCTTCCATTCGTCTCCTTCTCTAATTCTGATCTGATGATACCCACTTTTCAGATCGATTTTTGTAAAATATGCTACTCCACTAAGGCAGTCCATCATGTCATCCATCCTAGGCAAGGGAAACCTGTATCGGATGGTGATCTTGTTTATAGCCCGCGAATCTGTACACATTCGCCACTCTCCACCCTTCTTGGGCGCAAGGACTGTAGGTACTGCACAGGGGCTTAAACTCTATCTGATCAGTCCCTTATCTAACAACTCCTGCACTTGTTTGCATACTTCTTCATTGTCCTTTGGACTCATTCTGTACGCTGCCTTGTTCGGTAAGCTTGCTCCTAGTATAAAATCGATGTGATGGCTGATGCTCCTTTTAGGAGGCAACTTATCAGGTAATTCATCAGCCGCAATGTCTTGAAATTCTTCTAACAGCTCTCATATTTCCCTAGGCAATTCTGATTTCTCTAGGTTCAGTAATACTGGCTTCATCCTCCTCACAACTGCAAAATTAATTTCAATTTCATCAATCTGCTTTATGAACTGTTTTCCTCCCATTAATAATGCCTTTGTTCCACTTGATTCTGCTAAATCTTCCTCTTTAATGGGTACGAGTGTGTGTTTGACCCCATCCTTCGTAAACTTATAACAATTAGTTTTCCCATCGTGTGTCACCTTCCTATCATACTGCCATGGTCTTCCGAGCAGTATGTGGCACACGTCCATGGGCATAATATCGCAGACCACTGTATCGTGGTATTTGCCAATGCGAAACTCTACCTCGCACTGTTCGTCAACCAACAGCTGGTGGCCTTTC